>JADOBS010302239.1:0-13608 GCA_015708375.1 Cydonia oblonga
GATTTCATTGCTTACTTGTCCGAGAATGAACCTAGAACTTTTAAAGAAGCAATGTCTTCTTCCGAGGCTCCTTTATGGAAGGAAGCAATTAAAAGTGAAATGGAATCCATTATGGAAAATAACACATAGGAATTGGTTGATTTACCTCCCAGTAGTGAACCAATTGGGCATAAATGGATTTTCAAGAAGAAACTTAAGGTGGATGGAACCATTGACAAGTTCAAGGCACGTTTAGTAGCCAAGGGCTATCGCCAAAAGGAAGGGTTGGATTATTTCGACACTTATTCTCCAGTTTCTCACATAACGTCAATTAGAACGTTAATAGCGATTGCGGTTGTGCACAACTTTTATATACATCAAATGGATGTCAAAACAGCATTTTTAAATGAAGAACTTGATGAAGAAATATACATGGAACAACCTGAAGGGTTCGTGCTTAAAGGGTAAGAAAGCAAGGTGTGCAAATTAGGTAAGTCATTATATGGACTTAAACAAGCACCAAAATAATGGCACAAGAAATTTGATCATACTTTGTTGACATATGGGTTCAAAATAAATGAATCTGATAAATGTGTCTACATTAAGAGTAATGATAAATCTTGCGTTATTGTCTGCTTGTATGTGAATGATATGCTCATAATGGAAACGATAAAGATATAATAAACAAAACAAAGAAAATGTTGAATTCAAGTTTTGACATGAAAGACTTAGGTCAAGCCGATGTCATTTTAGGAATTCAAATTAAAAGAAATAGTGATGGGTATGTCCTTACACAATCCTATTATACAGAAAAAATATTACGAAGGTTTGGTCAATTTGATTGCAAACCTGTTGCAACTCCTTTTGATGCTGGATGCAAGTTGGAGAAAAATAAAGGCAATGCCATATCTCAACTTGAATATTCTCAAGTAATTGGAAGTCTAATGTATTTGATGAATTCAACTAGGCCCGACTTAGCTTATGCAGTAAGTAGGCTTAGTAGATATACAAGTAATCCGGCACAAGAGCATTGGGATGTTTTAGTAAGAGTTTTAAGGTATTTGAAAAATACACTTGATTACGGATTACACTACACAAAGTATCCACCTATTGTAGAAGGCTTCAGCGATGCCAATTGGATTTCTGACACTACAGAATCCAAGTCGACAAGTGGATATGTTTTTACCTTAGAAGGTGCAACAATATCTTGGAAATCCTCTAAACATAAATGTATAGCTCGTACCACCATGGAGTCAGAGTTTATAGCTTTAGACTTGGATGGAGAAGAAGTCGAGTGGCTCAAACATTTTCTGGAGGATATCCCAATGTGGCCAAAGCCTGTAACTGCTATATTTATACAGTATGGCCGCGCAATCAAGGGCCAAAAGTCATGTATACAATGGGAAGTCGCGATACATCAGACGTCGGCATAATACTTTTAAGAAGTTGCTTTCCAATGGAATAATATCCATTGATTATGTGAAGTCAAAGGAAAATATAGTTGATCCTTTGACAAAAGGCCTACCAAGAAAACAAATTTTATTTACATCGAGAGGAATGAGTCTCAAGCCAATTCAATGAATCAAACTGGGCGGAAACCTAACCTAACTGATTGGAGATCCCATGGTCTAGGTTCAATTGGCAAACTGGTTGAGTTTGATTCAAAAGTTGAACACACAACTTACCCATTCTTATGATAATGTGTGTGTTGTCTGTTGAGTTTGAGGGGTTATGTTTTATACATTTAATGACATTAATATCTTGTTATCAAGAGGAATATGACAGACTATTCTTAATTAATGTCACCTATGTAGAAGTAAATGGGGCCACATTTATGAGAATTGAAATGGCTAAATTCTCTAAAGCTCCTACGAAATTCGGGATCTGTTCAGGGCCAAAATAAACACAACCGTATGAATTGACATGTGGCAGACATGATATGTGTGTAGCATATTGTCTTGATTTACTACCGCGGTGAACAGTTCAAGATCTTCTACATCCATTGCGTCACCAAGTAAACCCGATATGTTTTCACTAGGGTAAGTTCAAGTCCAAAAGACACTTCACCCGATGCATATCATGTATATTTTCTCTCAGTGTTAGGCAGCCCAGTCATACATTTGCATTCAAATGTGGGGTAATTGTTGGAGTTTGAATGAAATTTCAACTCAAGTGTGGGGTATTGTTGGAAATTTTGAGTAGTTTGAGTAGAAATTTATTTATGAGTAGAAATTTATTTGTCCCATATTGGTCATTCCCAAAAGATTTCATCACTTTATAAGGCTTTGTCCTTTATAGAAAGTGATTGGAGTAATAGGCCTTGGAGAATAAAATTGGGCTTACCCTTGGGGTTGAGCTTTGGGGTGCACTAATTAATTGGTAATTAATTATAATTAATTATAGGGCCTTGGGCTCTGGAAATTAAATTCTTTAATTAATTGTTTTTAATTAATTTCGAATTTAATTAAATTATTTTTTATTTTGAACAGACTCATCTTTTCAGATGAAGTCTGAACTCAATGAAAAACGCAGAGAGCACAACACCCCATCTGAAGAGATGTCTCCCAACAGTCACATCTCATTCTCATACCTGTTGCGAACATACATAATCTCACTATATATACATCCATCTACATGGCATTTAGAATATAGAAAACATAAATCTCCTTCTATAATCCATAGCATTCTTACTGAGTGTACCACAAAGAAATTCGCCAGAAGTTAAGTTTTCCGGTGCTGAAATTCTAACTTGATCGTTGAATTTTGGTGAAACAGACGTCCGTAGAACTACAAGCATTGAGTAGGGGCGAAATTTCTGTTTCAAGGACGTTGCGGTACGCAAGCCTCAATCTTCAATATTTTGTTTAATATTAGTTATTTGTTCATACTCTGTTTATTCATTAGTATATATAAATTTATCACAGATTGTTGACATATATCCAACAATAATAATGACAGTGTTCATGCATTTAACAGTGGATTAATGTCACCATTTGGGTCAACTAATGGCTATGGAGCTCATCAAAATCAGGTGAGAAATTTAGCTCCAATGTTACACTTGCGTGCTCAACAAGTAATGCAGCCAATGCCTTTGGTTCATAGCACGGATGTAAATAATCAAGGTAGTCATTCATTCAATGGGATCACAACGTACTCTCATCAGTCCAATCAATATGGTTTTGGAGATCAATTTGTGTCAGTGTACAACAATGCGTCACAACTTGACAATAACGGGCTATCCATCTGGCATATATTCAATTGATACAAAAGATCAGTACTTCCTCAATGAGCCACTGCCGGACTTTGGTTCCTTGTTCGATGATATCGGTAGAGGAGCTCATTTTGACATGCCAGTTGCAGATGTAGTGCTACTCAACTCTGTGCCTCACATTAACCCTGTAACGCAGAGCACAAAAGCTGGCGAGAAAAGTAGTACTACTCCAACTTATAATCATTTGATTGCTTAACCTTCTGCTTTTCTCCAATTAATTGTTGTTGTTGAGAATTTGTTTATATTTTTAAGATCATGTGGTACTGGTAGACAGATTTGCCAGGAGTTTTCTTTTTCTTTTGATACTTTCTTTGGTAAGAAATAAATAATTATTTGATACTGTTAACTGTTAAGTGTCTTTAATTATAATTTGTGTTGGTTAATTTATTTTCTTATATGTATAGAAGTTATAATATCGTGAGTCAAGTACAATGCTTTAACTCGAACATCCCCATGCAAATCTGTGAAAGTAAATTTAGCAGGGTTGAGTTTGATCATGTATATAATCGGATTTTTGAAGTTCTTGTGGACTCAGGCTCTAGATTAATATAAACTCTACAACGGCCAAAATTAAACATGAAAATTCACTTTGTATAGGTCCTTGTTCGCATTACACACTGAAGTTCCGAAAGTATGTAACATGTGACACACAACATAATTAACGCTACCATCGCGTTTCAAATTGCACCATCCTTTAGCTTGATTGTGTGTTCATGATCGTATCCGAGAGAAAGCAAACTCCAAAAGGAATGAGGATCCTGGTACGGTGGTACCCGTTGGTTTTGCTTCAATCCCGGCTGTCCAAAAGAATCCAGCTGCTGAAGTAACGTCCTCAAACATGATTTTTCTCCACTAAATGTATTTCAAATTTCAACAGAAGTTCCATCGATCTCTCTCTTTCTCGGAACACTACCTTTAATCTGTTGCTCCATATTATTCTCTGCAATCCCTAATTGAAAATTTGGCAATTGCTAAATGAAAAGATGAATCGTTACAGCAAAAAGTAGAACAAAAACGAAGATTTGGATACCAACTTTCCAACTGAGTGAAACAAAACCCAGCCAAAAAATGGAACCAAGATAAAACTATAGATGGCCACCAATACCATTAATTTTACAAAACTAATAACTACTTTATCTACATTTTCTCACCAGTCAAATCCAAAGCTAAAACTACTTTATTATCTCGCCATTGAATTTTTGTTTTCATTTTGCTAATAATTATCATACAAGCATATTTTCAATTTTTTTTCCAACATTAGAGGGCCTCCTTAATGTTTTGCCCAAGGGTCCCCAGTAATCAGTATAATAATTATTGGCAAAATGATGAGAAGAGTGTGAGAGTACGTCAGAGACTTGAAAAAAAAAATATTAGTTGAATCTAGGTTATCTCATCGAATCTTAGTTATTCAATCTTAAAACACACTGGAAACTACAAATGGCGATTCATGACAGTAATAGCAAACAATCATGCATGAGCATCTTGGTGCAGATTTAGGGAGATGTATTCAATTGAGATTTTGAGGGATTTTAATTCTTTTAATGAATCTAGGAGTATTCAATCAGGATTTTAAGTAATTCTTTGAAATTCAATATGTATTCAATCAGAATTTTAAGATAGTTTATTAAAATCCTTAGAAATCCGGGTGTATTCAATTAGAATTTTAAAAAGTTTATAACATTTCAGATGTATTCAATTAGAATTAGAATTTAAAGAATTGAGAAAAGTTGAGGAATTAGAAGGAATTTGAGAGATTTTGTAGTGTATTTTAAGCATCCACAAATCTCACATCTCTCCATGAGATTTCGAGGGAATTGAATCAAAATTTTACATAAAAATCCATATATTTACAAATTTATTAAAATCTCTCAAATTCTCAATTGAATACAACCCCTTAACATAGCATAAATTATTAAGTTGCGAATGAAAAGAAATGGAACTTTTAAGATGTGAATGAAAAAAAAAATGTTTTGTAGAAGATTTTTAATAATTCTATTTTTTATACAAAGAATGATTCACTTAGCCCAATCCTCATAACCCATGAAGGGTTTGGGCCAAACAAAGCGTACAAGATACCATGGGCTGCCCAAAAGGATTGTGAGATTCTAGCGCCATGATTTATATAAGGGCCTGACTGTAACAAAAAACGAAACCTACAAATAAAATTGCATTTTTTTTAGAATGCAACTGGTAGCAAAAATCGACAATGATTTTCAAAACCGGAATTTTTTAAATTGGTTTTGCAAAAGGTTAGATAAAGTTGCTCTTTAATTTGAACGATAATTTTGTAATGCAATCATGTTCATGCATAACAACTTACCTTGATAGTGTAATAGAATGTTTACAACGTAAACACCAACCTTGTTACACTAATAACGTCATTATGAGTGGAGCCAAAAATATACATAGGGGTAGATTAATTTTTCTTTCCCGTAGCATGGAGTGAACTTTAAGCGTACAGGTAGTCTAAATTTTAACTTAAACAAAAAAAAAAAAAAGGAGAGGTTGAGGTTGAAAATTAATATTGTTTACAATTTCACAAGTAAATCAGCGAAAAGGTTTTTTTTTTTTAAAGAAATTATATTCATGAAATAGAGAGTCAATTGATTATAACCCTAAACCGAAGAAACCCTTGTGTCCAAAACATTTTTTGTATGCAAATTAGCTAGGTTAAAAGAACATGAGTGACAAGAATAAGACTGAAATTACATAAATGAAAGCAAGATGGCAAGAGAGAGAAGAAAAGTATACTTTGTGACTTAAAGAGGTGAGACAATCCATGATACAAGGCTCATGATGCATGTCTGGTAAAAGAGAGATCCCAATCTCAAATTCTCAATGAATAGAGATTCAACACTGAAATACCATTTGCTTTTTCAACCCTTTTTTTCCTAAAGATTATACTCATTCGGATTACAATCGCACCTAAAGTGGTTTGCCCGCACCATCACTCATGCACATGCCTTTGGAAGATGGTGGGGGAGTGGAGTCATATCCTTTGAAAAGTGACAAAAAAGGTGATTAGGGCAAGGTGGTGGATGGCCGGCCTCTATCAATGTCTTCATTTTTTTGCCTCTATTTTAGTTGCTTCCCGACATCCATAGTACCACAACATAGGATTTCCTTGATGCAAACACAATTTGGTTTTGATTGTGCTTCGCTTTAAGGACCCATTCAGAAAAAAGGACTATGAATATTAATATGTAAAGGTTAGTTGGCCAAGATAGTATACTCGATTTCATCAACTCGAGTTCAAATTGTAATAATATAAATCATCGCATTATAGGGAAAAAAAAGGAGAGAGGCCCATGTTTTTGTCCATAAAGAGATGGCATGTGTATATAAACAATTTCTAAACTCCAGTAATAAAGACCTTCATTAATAAAGAGGTTTATTACTTTAATCATTAGTTTCAAAATGCGTTTTTCATTAAGGATCATTTTTGCCTATCACCATAGTGATTGTCATGAGTTTAGTTTTAAGGTTTGTGTAGTAGATAAATTAAATCAATTGTTTAAAAAAAATAAATAAATTAAATCACATTTATCCGATAGTAGTTAATGTGGTGGTGATGCTCACCAGTCAAAGCTACTTAAGAATGTTAAGGAAAATTTGATTTTTTTTCTTTTCATGGGTGCTATTATTAGCACTCAAAACATTTTGTATCAAAATGAAACAAATTTTGAGTTTCAGTGAATAAAGTGGTTACTTTTAAACTACAAAGGGTAAAATGAGATTGAAATGAAATTCTAAAAGTATAACTAAAAATAAGCCATTTAATAATAAACGAATGGTTTGAGTTTGAATTGTTAATAATAAAATATTCATAATTAGTTAAAATAAAGAGTATACTTGGAGATAAAAAGTTAAACTGAATAGTTACAATAGTTTTTTAACACTGTTCACTTGCTAGTTAACAAAAATTTAGAAGTCCTTGATGCCTGATGAATTCCGGATTGATATTTGGGCCCGTTGTTTTTCTTTTTATTTGTTAATCGAGTTGGTCATTATTTATGCACACAACATAAGAAAAACAATTCATAAAATGATTCTATATCCTGTTGACGGAGTGGTGTAATGATAACTTAACTATTTATCCAATTTATCAACACCATTTTCCACCAAAGCAGGTGTTCATGCGGCTTTTTAGAGTGAAGGTGTTTGGTCTTTAAAAAAATAAAAAAATTACTACAACGAAATTAAAGGAAGAAGATAGTTCAGCTAAACCATACAATGCACGATCTAATTTAGTATCAAATTCGCCATCCACGGGATTCGAAACTAAAACCTCTCGCTCAAAAGTGAAAAGGAATATCATCATACCGTAGTATTGAGTGGCTACAAAAATTATTATTGACTTTCACAAAGTAATTATATCTTTTTATAAAAGAAAGCTGTGGATTTTCATTCTTAATTTAAATTTATATTCACAATTTTAACTCTTCGACTATTGATCAAAGAATTAAAAAAATCATAATTCACATATGTTATTACAGTAAAACCTCTTTAATCTCTATAAAGAAATAACCTCTTTAATGTCATAAAAAATTTGGTCCCAACCTGGAACCAGTTATGTAATGAATAAACTCCACATTGTAATAAGTTATAATTTTTCTTGATCCAGTCTTTAGGAACACGTCCGCATAGTTATAATTTTTGCTTACGGTTGGGTTTGGTGCTTTCTTTTTGCACAACTCAATACGTATAATTTCAGTATTGACCTTGAGTGTCATAATTTATTTAATAGACAAAAAAAAGGTATTCAACAACATTTATTTGCATCATGCAGCATTGGGCATCAAAGAACACCGCCTTGGAGTACAAGTAAATGTGCAAGAGAAAAATATTGGCGCCCAATAAATTATATTTAGGAAATACAACTTTACTAAGGATAAATAAGTCATAAACAATATTTTTGAACTACACCTCTATTAGGTAGTAACCTCTCTAAAGTTATAAGTTATAAAATTCAATCTCTGTCTGGTGCTAGATTCTTAGGTGAAAATTTAATCTCTGTTTCAAAAAGCTTGGCTTTAAGGGATGATCTCTAGATGGCTAGAAGTAGAGGTTTCAAGAAAATTTGTGTGGAAGGAGACTCTAAATTAGTGATTGATTACATTTTGGGATCCTACAATGATCCTTCGCTCTTAAAAATTATTATTGAAGACTTCAAAATTTTGGCGGCCTCTTTAATTTGATTCCAACTTCTAGGCTCATGTTTAAGATCTTCATGTGTGGGATAGATCAGTACCTATTGTGGCTCACAAGATGTATATATTTGATTATATGAGAATTAGTTGTGACCGTGGTCATTCAATTCAATATATGTCATTGTTTTATAAAATAAAATAAAAAGTAAATAAATAAAGTTGTAAAATTGGTTTGGTCCAAACTTTATAACTTTATAAAAGTTTTACTGTATCTTTTAAAAAATGGAATCAACTCATAACAATGTAACTTTATGCAAAAATTCAATGTAATAGCGCCCCTTCTCATAAGTATTCATCATGAGATGGGATGATTGTTGATATATTTTTTCCTAATTTTCTGCTACTACTTGTAATTACATGAATAAATGACCAAAAAAAAGTACATAATGTTAGAAGAAATGTTTTCCATTTTACTTTTCTGACCTTTCCATCTTATGCTTTTAGCTTCATATCATATAATATGTGAGTAAACTGCCGATCTCCCCATTAAACTTTCACTTAGCTTTCGAATTTCCTCCCCAAACTTTGCAATTGGAAAATCCAGGACTTCAACTAATTTCTTTTGGTCAATTTCACCACTACCGGTAGTTTTTCTTAGATTTCATTCAAATTAACGTTAACTCTTATTAGGTGCACTTCACGTGACCAATAAAATAGTTTAAGTCCTTATTTTCGAATTAAAAAGCTAAGGGAGAAAATTGAAAGTCAAGTGAAAGTTTAGGAGGAAAATCGGCAGTTTACTCTATAATTATTATGTAGTTGTTTTGTTCAGCCTATAGTTCTAAAGACAAGCTACGTACGTCCCTACTTGTCACCCGAATCCCTTACCCATTACTGGGCGGTCCCATGCACCATATGACATTATTCACGTCGGCCCCCTCCTTGTTCTTTGTTTTTGCAGAACGATTGAATTTGGACAAGACGAGGATGCAACTTATTGTCCAAGAGGTTGAATAAAAGTGTTGCAACTTCAATAATTCGTTGAGAAAAAGTGATGCTAATGCTGCTGACATAACTTCACCGCTGTAACTATTTATCTTTAGTATTATAAAACCATGCATGCACTGAGGACTTCACTGAGAAGAGTTATAAGATGCAATCATATATTAAAACTTTGAAATTACCTATAACCTTTAGCCGTGGAGGTATAGACCCTACTAATTGCGTTTCATTTTTTGTTGAGCGGTGAAAATAAATTCGAGACCTCTTTCAACGTGTGCTGTTAAACCAACTATTTGATTCACTTTTTGTTGTGGATCCCATTAGATATAGACAATTAGGTAAAAACAATCTATTAATCATGGTCGGTGAGTTCCCTCCCAACTTTTAGCCAGCCACTTAGGTTCAAACTATAAACAAAAGACCGACCATCCTTCATTTGATAGCCAAATGAGTCGAGTCCTAATCAATAAAAGTTCAACATCATCCTTTTTTGCCTCTTTAGAATTGGTGCAAAGGCATATAAAATAATTACAATGCATATTATTTAGATTTCATAATGTGAGTGAGGAATGATAGCACTAACACAATAGACGAATTTACGCGGAACGAATTCATTGTTACCGTGATATTTTAATAAAATATTATAAGGTCATGCATAAATTTATCTTTATTGGACATTACGTTATTAGATTAGACGGAGGTAGAAGAACAATTAAGAGACAAAGTGTGCTTCCCAAAGTGGGGTTTGAAGATGATAACAGATAAGATAAAAAATAATTGAGCATTTCTAGGCTAATTGATAATACTTATATCTCCAAATGCGAGGATGGACATAATTTTATTTATGAATAATACACCTTGACCGAATAAAATCAACAATCAAAATTGTTTAGTTTATTAATTTTTATTTGAAGATTCTTGAAAGAAAAAAAAAACTTTTAAATTGGAGATCATTTAATCTTCCAAGCGTATCAAACAAATAGACGGTTCAACATGAATATTTCACTGGGTACCTACATGGTCGATTTTCTCAATACATTTAAATGACTAAATGATCTTAAATTAAAATGATTTTTTTTAGGAGTGGTCTTTAAATGAAAATTAAAAAATTAAACGATTTCAATTATGAATTTATTTAGTTAAAATAAGCTATTTTGCAATGTTAGAATCACTCATCACAAAAGAGAATGCAAGTATTATCCACTAATTAACAACACTGTAAGATTTGGATAAGGATTCTCTACACTCTCACTTCCCATACATTTTCATCATCTCCTGTTTGTGTGGTCATAGTTAAGCCACGTCAACATTTTATATTACTATTACTTTTTGTCTTATTATCTTTATAAAAAAAATCAATATAAAATATTAACGTGACTTAACCGTGACCGTACAAACAAAAAATGATTGAAGTGTATGAAAAGTGAGAATGTAGAGAATCCTTATCCGTAAGATTTAGAGTGCACCACTGCAACGAGCTGCAAGCCCTAGGACTCTCTGCCTACCAAAGCGTTGTCCTTACGTGTTGTCCCATTTTCTTTTGGACAGCTTTGTCTCAATGACACGTTACTGATACTGAATATATTGTCCATCCCATTTCATATGATATAACAAACCCTGCATCCGATTTCCCTCCTTCACTCCAACTCTATCCCTTCAAGAGATTGTATTTCCCAATAGGTGCTTATAGCCCATTTCCATACGGTTAGATGTGGATAAAACACACAAATTTAACTTGTTGAAAGCTATAAAACATATCATGTGATGAAAGGCATATTAATATTTTCTTTCATTATCACACAAAAACTTTTTGTTAGGAAGAGATAAGTTGCGATGATAATAGTTTAGAATTATGCTAGGTCAAAAATTAAATTTCTTCAATTACTAGAAAGAACGGGTAGAATTAATATATTAGGCTATCAAATCATCAATCTAGTCTCTTGATACAATCTTAGTTTTTTTGTTTTTGAACAAAATTTTAAAATACGGAATATCCAATACTCCGAAACATCATAAAAATCATGTTAATTATATACGTGACAAGAATTAGTGACGTAAAATTCAAGCTATCTTAAAAGAGTATCAACCTTAACTAGATTGTAGTCACCAAAAGTTACAAAAGATGTTTAGGTCTTGCACCCTACCTAATTTCAGCAGAACAACACTATCCCTAAAATGCTGCTAAATATTGCACCACAGTTAAATAGATAGAACCAAAGATGTACTTAACCATCCATTTATGTCCATTGCGACCATTTGATTAGTGTAGGGTCCTCTTGATCCCATAATTTCTTCATTTTAATCATCTTTCTTTTCTTTCTTTTCTTCGGTCGATTTAATAATCTTGTTTGAACGAAGTTTAAAGGTTTCTAAAGAAAACTAACCACACTAGATGGGAAATTTCGAGAACCAACTATTGGGTACTGTCAAAAGTTGAAACTCATAACATTGAAATGTCTCTTTGAGGTTATACACTGGGCGCGGATCGGTTTGACACCAAAACACACAACCGAATCAACTAGTATTCAACAATTTAGTTTCGTTCAGTTTTGACCAATACCATAATTGAAACTGAATCAAACTGAACTATTGTTAATCAGTTTGATTTAGTTTGATTTGGTCCGTTTAAGCCTATCCAACATACATATAAAACATTCAACATTTCAAAAGTTTTAATCTTTTAAGCACCCACACATCTCATGCATTCCAATTCGAATGAAAGATTAAGTTTTCTGGACATAAAAAGTTCATCAAGTCAAATAGAACTAACCAATTAAATAAAATCTCATGCTAGCAAAAGATTTATTAATTACAACCTCACATAAGCATAAAATACATATAAACATTCTAACTTTTAATAGTCATTAACAATTATATTATGTGTATGGCAATGCCTCTAAATAATCTATAATAAGTCGACATCTGCAAAATACATTAATTAATAATTAAAGATACATGGTCAATTCAGTATGGTTTTGGTCGGTTTCAAAAGTATCACAACCGAGCCAAACTAAAAGTAAATCGGCCTTCAGTTTGATTTTTAAATTGTTTGACTTTTTTCTTAATCAAAACCAAATCAACCCGACTAATATAGTTCGGATCCATAGATTTGGTTGGTTCAATCAATTTGATGTTGTTAACGCTCAAAACCGTTGAGGTTAACAAAGATTGAAATGGTTAAGCGTTGGCCCTTGATGGGCTCAGGCTTTGCAAAGAATAAGAAATGGACAATAAGATTTAAGTGGTTCACCCTCAAAATTAGGCTACATCCACTGAGTCTTTTGTATAAATAGAGAATAAGGTTACAAATAGCGTTCGACTTAGTATAGACTGTACAATACAATTTCTCTCTCAATCCGTCCGACCCCTTTAAGTAGTACTTGTCCTCCTTACATAGGCCTTCATTGATTTTTCAGCCCCTAGGCTCAAATCCTATCACTTCCTTTACATTTAATGCTCTGAATGCACAGACTAAACCTACTAGATGTCCCTCCATGCTTTGGCTGACACGTGGCAATGAAATGACACTTGAGCAGGTTCACTTGTGTCCTTTCTTGGGATGACATGGCCAAGCGCCTTGCTCGGTCCTCAGGTTGGTGGGAACTCGCATTTGAGCTTCTTACCTGTTAGTCTTTATGTCCCTTTGTAGGCTTATATTCCCCGTGTCTAGCTGCGACATGGCTTGGAGTTCAAGTATGACTAGGCAAGCCATTTCTACTCTTGGATCTTATGCCTTAAAGTTGTCAGTGGCCAATGTGCCCTCTGGTGCTCGGAAGGCACTTTGTGGGAAAGTGTTCAGCTTGATTGCTGACAAGATGTCTGAGGGCCACAGACTATTTAAAGTGCTTGCTTTCGTCTTTCCACGCTCATGGGACCTTGACCTTCCTTTGGGCCTGTGTTCCTTCGAAACTTAGCCTCTAAACAAAAAGAGTAAATTACATGGTAGCCCACATGTTTGAGATCTATTACAACCTCATACAATATCTTTAAAACATTTCACTTTCATACCTCACGTACTATTTTATTTCAAAATAATACATCCGTTACATTTTCCATCTATTGATCCGTTAAGTGCTGACGTGGCTGCCACATTTGTGCCACGTGGCAAAAAAAATTTTAAAAAAACCTAAATCTTCTAAATTTAAAAAAAAAAAGAGAATATCTAGATCCCATCACCCTACCCCCTCCCCTATACCTGAACCTTGA
>JADOBS010302240.1:0-13610 GCA_015708375.1 Cydonia oblonga
AGAAAAAAAAAAAAAAAAAAAAGAAGAATCCAGATTTATATATTTTTCCCACTAATTAAACCGCAAACGATTGATGGGTATTTCTCAGCGATTATTGTTCATTCGAAATCACAACAACCTGCACTAGATATTTTCTGAATTTGAAGATCCTGATGGCTTCCCCTTCGCTATAAGCTCACTCTCTCACAAGAAATGTTCATCAAAGCTGCAATCTTTGCATTTCATCTGTCACCAAACTCCCCTAGTAATCAATGGGCGACGCCAATTGATCAAATTCTTTGGATTTCCGCGTGCTCTGCTCGTTTTCTCAACTGGGGTTTCTCCAATTTTTGAACTTTACGGGTGCCCACATGGGATTGGGACTCGATCGAACACAGAGCGACGAAGGTTTTGTGGAAGTGATTGAGGAACAGGGACGATGGAATCGGAGCTGGGTTTAATCGAGCAGTCCTTGAGCAGCTGCTACTCTCTCTGGGTGCACGAAGCTCTGAGCGAATTGCCCGACAGCTTCACGATCACTGACCCTTCGATTTCCGGGCATCCAATCGTGTTTGCGAGTAAGGGGTTCCTGAGAATGTCGGGATATTCGAAGAACGAGGTGGTCGGGAGGAACGGCAGAGTGTTTCAGGGTCCGGGGACTTGCAGGCGGTCGGTCATGGAGGTCCGGGAGGCCATCAGGGAGGAGAGAGCTGTTCAGGTTAGTTTGCTGAATTATCGGAAAGATGGGACGCCGTTTTGGATGCTGTTTCATATGTGTCCTGTTTTTGGGAAGGAGGACGGGAGGGTGATTCATTTCGTGGGAGTTCAGGTTCCGATTTCGAGGAGGCCGAGGCGGTCTGGTGGGAGAAATGGTGTTGGTTTGTGTGAGGAGGGGTCTAGGATGAGGGAGATTGTTTACGGGTCGTGTCGAAAAGAAGTGTGCTTTGATTCGTTCATTGATTTGGGTCGTGTTTTGTCGTTGGAATCTGCATTGGATGATGCTGATAGTAGAGGTTCGTGTAATGCAATTTCTTAATTTTTTTTGTTCCAAGTAATGTCGTAATATGTTTCTTTTTCAATTGTTGTTTCCTGTTATCTATATGATTGTTGGTGATGTTAATGTTAAAGTTACATTCCTTCCGGTGTTCGAGCTATGTTGATTGCGGTTTCTGGTTTTGGATGGTGACCAAATTTTTGTGGTGGTTGAGTCTTCGTTTACTATGTAACACCCAGAATTTGACATTGAAGAATCGTGCGAGGCAAGTGATGTAGAGAAGACGAGAGCTGCAACTGCGATTAATAACGTCTTGTCCGTGCTAACGCACTATAGCGAGTTAACGGGCAGATTAGTTTGTGGGAAGAGATGCAGCTTATCCGGGGTGGGCCTTCTCAGTTCAGCCTTAAATATATCTCTTGGTAGAATCAAACAAAGTTTTGTATTGTGAGTTGTTGCAAATTCTCATTTTCTTACTTTGCAGAAGGTTTCAAACTTTCTGAAGATTGCTGATGATTGTACATTTTGTTTGCTTCGAAATGATTGTGTTGCCTTGCAGAACTGATCCGAACTTACCAGACATGCCAATAGTTTATGCAAGTGATGCCTTCTTCAAACTGACAGGTAACATGTACAATGTTAGCTATTTACCAGGGTCTCTCTAAACCATTCTAAACTCCATGTTGTTTGCAAATCTATAGAATAATTGGGCATATGCAGTTACTGAACTCAGTGTTTTCCATGTATAGGATATGCCAGACATGAAGTTTTGGGGCGCAATTGTAGATTTTTAAGTGGGGCGGAGACCGATGCCTCAATGATATATCGGGTATTTTTCCTTTTCCGTTGTGATCATGTCATCACCATATACTTTGTTGGTTTGGTGGAATAGATAGATGTTAGTGCATCATCCCATTTTTGCTTGTTTTCCCCCAGATAAAGGAAAGCATTCAAAACAAAACAGCATGCACAGTACGTATCTTGAATTACAGGTTGCTACTTAACGATTTGTTCTATACATTCCACATGCACTACATGTTACTCATCGGATTTGACTTTGTTGCTGTTTCATTCTCAGGAAGAATAAAAGTTCATTTTGGAATCTCCTTCACTTATCACCCATTCGTAATGCTTCTGGAAAGGTATTTTATGGCTAAAGCTTTCACGACTCAATTTTTTATATTGTTAATGGCTTTTTTTGAATGAGACGTAGTGTGTCGACTTGGTGTGCCTTGGCTTAGAGAAAAGTAAGGCAGAAAATCCTTTTCAATCGATCAACCTTTTCTGGCATACAAATATGAAGTTTCGCTTTCCGGCGACTTATTGCTTCACACAGTCAATTTCCATGTTTGTGTGCAACTATATGAACAAATGAGAAAATTATGTTAGCTTAGACATGATTACCTTGGAGAGATGTGTTGGCAGAGCTGTAACTATGTGTTTTGTGTTGCACAAGTATTACTGTTCTCAAGAGCGATTACTGCTGCAAATATGTGACGCATTTGTTTGATTGCGTAACCACTTTGCACCGTCATGTTCAGCTCAGAATATGTTTTGGGGTAAATTCAGAATAAGCTACAGAACCAAAGTACATTGATGGATAATATCTCGGAGGTGTTACAGTTTACCAATTTCTAATCTTTCTCCATTTTATGAAAGAATTGAACCTCTTGATATTTTGGCCTGTTGAATGTGGTTGTTCATTTTCTTCATAAATCGTATTTACGAGTCTTAGACACAGGATCCTTGGATCCCAAGGATCCAGATTAATACTCAACCGGCAGTGTTAATTGACAAAATCACTTTAGTTCCACTTTACTCGATCTATTGATATGGACTGAGTTTTTCATCTCGTGTCTCTCCGTTTTTCTTACTATGTTTATGGCTGTTCAGATTGCATACTTTGTGGGTGTTCAGATGGAAGAAGGGTGTAAGAACCAGGTCGGACATGGGCTAAGCCCTGAGATGAGGCAGCTTAGCGCTGTTGGTGCAGTCAGAATTGCAGTGAGGAGCTTATCAATGGGTGCTGGCCCTTCCAAGTCTTGAGAGAGTAACAACCTCCGTACCTTGCTTGCTGCTAGTACCGCCTTATATCTCACCGGTGTCTCCCACGGTCCCATGCTAGAAATATAATCCATTGTGTTGCGTTTATAATCTTATCTGACAGTAGATGGAAATGCAGAAATCGGAAAAAAAAGTTTGGTTCGTTGCCACATCCTATCCTTGTTACACTTAATTGTTTATATATGAAAGGTCTATCAGTGGAAATTTATCGACTTTCTGCTCGAAAGTCTCCCTCCAGCTTCAAGCTGCTGATGGTGATTGGTCTTCTTCTCCGTGGTCGTTTATCTTCTGTGGCGCTTTATTTATTTATTTGTTTAAATTTTTTTTTTCTGGTGTTTGTCCTCCCTCTTTGATGTCTTCCTTGTTTGGTGTATTGTACCTTTCTTGGCAAGAAAAGAGATGCGGAGAAAGCAATTTGGCGTTGCAATCATTTATTAAATTAAACACCAAAGTTTGTGTTGTGTTTTGTTTTTATCAAACGTCTGTGTGTGTGGCAAAATGTACAGTTAATAAATAATTTGGGAAAATAAAATGGCTTCAAAGTTCTAGGTTTGAGCATCTATCTAGGATGAGTTTGGATAATTATAAGGCGGTTTTTTTTATTTAAAATGATCTGAGATTAGTAAAATTCTTTACTTTAGTATCTGAGATTTGAAATCGATAGAATTGGTCTCTGAGTCTGTTCGTGATTAATTATTTTGGTAAAAAAAATTCCATTAAATAAGAAAAAATAACAAAAATACCCTTACTTTTTGTCAAATCATTTAGGCCCATTGTTTATTAAAGTGAGGGTATTTTGTCACTTTGGTCCTTACTTAACATAGGAATGATCAAAATGATTGATAGTTGACAAATTTAGGAGCCACTTCTATCGATTTCAAATCTCAGGGATAATGATAAGGCAGCTTTTTATCTAAAATGATATGAGATTAGCATAATTATTCACTTTAGTCTATGAGATTAGAAATTGATAGAACTGATCTTTGAGTCTGTTCACAATTAATTACTTTGGTCATTCCGTGAAAAATCTCAGTTAAATAAGAAAAAATGACAAAAATACCCTTACTTTTTGTCAAATCATTTTGGCCCATTATTTATTAAAGTGAGTGAGGGTATTTTGTCACTTTGGTCCTTATTTAACATAGATTTTTCACGGAATAACCAAAATGATTGATAGTGGACAAACTTAGGGACTACTTCTATCGATTTCAAATCTCAAGGACCAAAATGAAGAGTTATGTCAATCTCATAAACCATTTTTGGCTAAAAACCTGATAAGGCTAGCTTGTATTAGGCAATTTTCTATAATATTCTTATTTATGTGATCTGAATGCATTGGTGTTTGAACGGTCAAATTGAGATTATGCGAACCTAACCGTTCAGTGAACCTGTGTATGTGATGAGCTGGTATTTAAACGGCTATATTGACACTCTGCAAATCGAACCGTTCAGTGGACCGGTGCATCCCATAAGAGGTGCATTGTAGAAATTTTGCCGTGTTATTATGTACTTTGGAAATAAAACTGCTCCATCTCATGTTGCAAGTTGCAACTGGTATTTGGTTACAAATGATAGTGCTTGTCAGTTCACAACCAATTTAGGACTCAACAACAATTTGTAGCCGTATTATGAATGTGGATGAAATAAAAGAAGTGTTAATAGCACTCTAAAAATTTTATTTTACACTCCTCACAGTGTATTTTTCTTTTATAATATAGAAAGTTTGGAGTGCTAATAACAACTCCCTGAAATAATTAGATGAAAGTCGGTTTACTAAATTATCAAATAATTTGTTTCCATTTTCTTATGGGTATCTAACTCAAATTTAGAAAAAAATTACTCTTTAATAAAAATTTGCATGTGAGGTGGAAAAAAAGATCTGAAGCACATCACCTCACTAATAAGATTTTAATTCTTAAATACAATGTTTAAAAGACATTTTTCCATGTCCCTCAAAAGGGTAAATACCGTGGCAAAGCCACCAGTTGATCATTTAAAAATAAAAATAAAAAAACTGAAGAATCAAAATTGCACCTAAATGTTTATAAATCTCTTAATTTTGTAACAAATTGTGTAGAAAATCTATTGAAATTGTTGTCGTTTTCAAATTATCTATGAAATTTCAAAAATACCATGAGAATAATATGCTTCACCTCCTTTCGATTATCGACAACTCCGTTTGCAAATGCTTGATAATGTTAGAGATATTTAAAACCTTACTTAAAATGCTTATGGAAATTAGGTGGTTATCTCTCCATCTAGATTTTTCATTTTTGGCTCATAACCTTAGCCCTTAAGATAATTCATCATTTTGGACTACAGTTAATAACAAGACGGATCAATTTCGTAACACTTCATATTTTATCTCTTCCCTGCAATGTTCACTTAAC
The DNA here is from genome assembly GCA_015708375.1 of Cydonia oblonga. Lineage (NCBI taxonomy): Eukaryota > Viridiplantae > Streptophyta > Magnoliopsida > Rosales > Rosaceae > Cydonia > Cydonia oblonga. The sequence goes on from JADOBS010302240.1 coordinate 5,428, forward strand.
CTTTTTAATTCTTTACCAAAAAACAAAACTTTTTAACTAAAGAGGTAATTTCAATAAGTAAAAAAGGTAAATACGTTTTAAAAAATTACAGTTCATATCTGATTCCGCCACAGCTTGGATCATCGTTGCATTACAGAACAAAAATGAACAAGTTCAAGGAACACCCACATAATGATTTTACAGTTTTACGGTTTTACCCCACCAAACCCTACCATATACAGCAATATGTGCATATTGGTTAGGCCTGGCCCGACCCACGAGCCCAATTTGGCAATAACCAAGCTGTGTCTGACCCTCCGTACAGAACAAAACCTACCGCTTTGACCTAAATAGGTAAAAACAAGGTCACATCATCACCATGCACAGCTCAAACCTCCTTCATCGTCCTCATCCTCTGTTATCTCTTTTACTACGCTCATCTGCAAAAAACCAGACACTGAGAGTGTGAGAGTCCACTGTATGTATATGTACACTCCACTGCATTGAAACAATCCCCAAGAAACCATGGCCTCCGTTTTCAAGAACCTTTCTTTCTCCTCCTCCATTATTCCCTACTTCGTCCCCATCTTCTTCTCCTGCTTCTTCATCGTCTCCCATTCCGAATACTTGTCCAATACCACGCCTTTACCCTCCATTACGACAAAAAATAGTAATGTATCCGACGGCGGCGAGTGGGTTCTTTTGCACAAGAGCATCGGCGTCTCGGCCATGCACATGCAGCTCCTCATAAACGACAGAGTCATCATCTATGACCGGACCGATATGGGCCCTTCCAACCTCTCCCTCCCCGACGGCACGGCCTGCCGTCAGTACATTGCCCACAACAGGACCGTAAAGGACTGCACCGCCCACTCCCTCCTCTACGACCTCGCCACCGATACATTCCGCCCCCTTTTCGTCGCCTCCGAGTTCTGGTGCTCCTCCGGCGCCCTCGAACCCAACGGCACCCTCGTCCAGACCGGCGGATACGGGGACATCGGCATCCGAAAAATCCGCACTTTCTCACCCTGCAACGACGGCAGCTGTCAGTGGGTCGAGCTCCCGGAAAAACTCTCCGACAACCGATGGTACGCCTCCAACCAGATTCTCCCCGACGGACGTGTCATCGTCGTTGGCGGAAGAAGAGCTTTCTCCTACGAGTTCTACCCCAAGAAGAACGATGAGTTGTTCGACAAGTGGTTTTACTTCCGGTTCTTGGCGGAGACCAACGACCAGGGGGAGGAGAACAATCTTTACCCGTTCTTGCACCTCCTGCCGGACGGCAACCTCTTCATCTTTGCAAACAACCGGTCAATCTTGTTTGACTACAATAACAACCGGATCGTGAAGGAGCTCCCGGGTATGCCTGTCGCCGTCAAGCGGAACTACCCCAGCACCGGGTCCTCTGTCCTCCTCCCGCTCAAAATGAACGGGATTTTATCCGAGTCGGGCCTTCCTCAAGTTGAAATCTTGATATGCGGCGGGGCACCACCCGGCGCGTTTCACAAGGCGAAATATGAAAATGTACACGTCTTCGCCTCCAACAGCTGCGGCCGGATCAAATTGTCCGACCCCGATCCTAAATGGGTCATGGAAGAAATGCCCATGCCACGTGTCATGTCCGATATGCTACTCTTGCCCACGGGTGACGTCCTCATAATCAACGGCGCGTCGAACGGGACGGCGGGCTGGGAGAACGCGGAAAATCCAGTTTTCAACCCGGTCTTGTACCGAACCTACGAATCCGACCCGGAACGGAGATTCGTGGTGCTGAAGCCAGTCGGCATTCCAAGAATGTACCACTCGTCCGCTATTCTTGTGCCAGATGGCAGAGTATTGGTGGGCGGAAGCAACCCGCACGAGATGTACAACTTCCGAAGAGCTTTCCCCACCGATCTCAGCCTGGAGGCGTTCCACCCGCCGTACCTGGCCCCACTCTTCGCTTCCCTGCGGCCGTCGATCCTGTCCGTCGAAACGAGGGACGACACCGTATTGTATGGCCAGGAGTTTTCTGTTACTTTTGTTTTATCCGAGTACCGGCCCGATCCCGGGATTACGGTGGCGCTCGTAACGCCGTCGTTTACGACGCACTCGTTCGCAATGAATCAGAGGATGGTGTTCTTGGACGTGGCGCGCCTGGTGCGCCTGTCGACGTCTGCTTACAAGATTACGGCGTATGGCCCACCGAAGAACACAGTGGCTCCACCTGGATACTACTTGCTATTTCTTGTCCACGCTGGCACTCCCAGCCACGCTGTCTGGGTTCGAGTACAGTGAATGTCTCCATTCATTGGGCAACATTAGTTTGGGATTTGATCGAGAATTACTGTATTCGTTCATACACTTGACTCCTTAACAGTAATAATAATCATAATTTAATATAGTTAAGAATCATTCGACCAATTCAATGTTTTGTTCACGCTTATCTGATTTTTTGACGCAAATAGTTAAGAATATTTATCATTACGACGATAATATACGAGTGCGATCATAATATTAAAAAATAAATACAAACCAATAAAGCTCAAACGAATCCATCTAAAGTCGGTTGTCTTAATTTCCACTTTACAAAAGTCATTAGTGCATTCCTCGGTTACATCGACAAGGCGAAAATTCTGCTTAAGTGAGTATAGAATTACCTTTTTCCAAATGTCAATTTCAATTTCCTTATTATAGTTTGTATAGGTTCCCTTCCCTTAAAAGTTAAGGGTGGATATTTGCATCTTACAACCTTCACTAATGAGTAGGGTGGATATTTGCATCTTACAACCTTCACTAATGAGTTAATCTCGCCAAATACTTTATTTATTATCTTTCAAAAAAGGAGCATAGGTTACTTGCAAAAACATGACATGAGTACACGATACATAATCCATTGGTCCATTGCCAATCTGACAACATGAACCAAACTACCATATATTTCTATTATGATAGATAACTTAATGACTACAAGATTATAAAGAAAAAACTGTGCTTGGATCCCATTTCTGTGTAGGCCTCTCTGATTCAGTTCTCACTCGCTACCAGTTTGGGCATCATTATTTACAGTCCAAGCTGTTGTCTTGCAAGTTATGATCATCATGCCACATATTATGATCCTGCCAAAAAAACTGTTTGCGGATGACTTTCATGTCACGGGCATACTGTTACCATAACATCTTATATCAATGATACGTAGACATGTGTAAGTTTTTGTTCGCATTGTATCATTGACACAACACATCACAGTGATAGTGTACCCGTACCATGTAAGTTGCTCCCATGTTTTACTTATTTGTTCTTGTTGATCTGTATTTGTATCTGGTTGCCCAGAAAAGATAGTGCAAGAAATTCAATCCACTCAGCACACACATGAGCCAATAGAATCTCTCCAGGTGGTAGTGATTCAGCATTTTACCGGACAGCCATTTGTGGTCGGAGTACTTCCCTGAAACATCATTCACCACAGAAACAATCACTGAGCTCAGATAATACCCCATTGCCAAGGAAGCCCAAGTGAGAGCTGTTGCCAGAGACCTCATGCTTGTCGGCGCTTCCGTGAAGAAGAACTCCAACAGTCCGGCCAATGTGAAAAGATCCGCTGACCCCAGGAACAAGTACTGAAGCGCAATCCAAAAGAACGTGATGGGGAGTGGCTCAGTTGAGTCTAGCATTCCAGAGTTGGACGCTACGCGCTTGCGCTTGATCTCCACGAGGGCTGCTATTGCCATTGCAATGATGGAGAGGGCTAGGCCGGCTCCTATGCGTTGCAAGTGCGTGATTCCCATTTCGGATTTCGTGGCCCTACGTGCGAATGGGATGATGAAGAAGTCGTAGACTGGTGCTAGGATCATGATGAAGAGTACGGGGAAGATGGGGAGGGAAGCAGGCGGGACTTTTAGAGAGCCGAGCTTTGTGTCCATTGTCGCAGCTTGTTGGACGGAGAATGTGGACAGCTGAGCTAGACAGCAGTTGAGCATGATCGTGCATGCGAAAATCGGGAGGATTTTAAGCACGATTTTGACTTCTTCTACTTGCTTCACGGTGCAACGTAGTTTATCGTGGACCGGCTTGTTCACTACAACTGCTCTGTTTAGGAACTTGAGGCTTTCTGTTGGTGTTTGATCATCAGTGGCGTAATCCTCCTTCTCCACGATGTTTGGTTCTGATACTGCTTTGGTGATTGGTGTTGAAGAAGAAGGGCTAACAATGGCATTGCTTGGACTTCCGGTCACACAGCTGTGAAGTGTCGCAGCAATTAAAACCTGCTCAATAGCAACAGAAATTAAATTAGATTACTTGGAATTCAAGCTACCTTTTTAGGCCATTCCCCGTATTTTAGATTAGTTTAAAGTAGAAAATCGCTTATATAAAAAATCTGCGATTTAGATTTCATCCCTTGCTTAAGTAACCTAGATCTCCCCGATGTGTTAGTGATGTGGAATTTACATTATCACGAACATTACAAGGTGCACATATCATCTTACTTTTCTTACCTTGAAAATGGTTGTTAGGGGACTTCCATTAGGTATCTTGTTCCTGTAAAGAGTAGAGCCAGCAAGGAACACCGGTATAGACAACAATATGCTAATGGTTGCAATTCCGAAACCCCATTCCCACCCTTTGTTGTCTTCAATCCACACCACCAGTGTCACCGCAATCAGGCCGCCACAAGCGAGGCAGAAGACATAGTAGTTGAAGAAGGTTGATCTCTGCTTCCTGCCTTGCGGAGTGCTCTCATCAAATTGCTCCGCGCCGTGTGATGGTAAAGAGCCCTTTATCCCTCCGACCCCCAATGCCACCAGATACAGGCCTAGGAACAACATGGCAGCTTTTCCGCCTTCAACTTCTTGGCATGGATTGTCGAGGCTGCCTTTGGTGCATGATGGTGGCTTCAGTGAAGGTAAGCGAGCTTGCACTGTGAGTAGGATCAAACCCTGTGACAATGTTGGAAGTTTGAATCGGTTGATAAGGCAGATAAGCATTAGGCAAAAGAATAAAACATACAAGTTAAGAAGACTAAAATATCTTAAAGTCTGTGATTTTCGTGCGAATGTGAGTTAGCTCAGTCGGTCAAGGCATTACATCCACCCCGGTAATCAATCTCAATCTCCTCCCATGAATGAAACTAATTTAAAATATCGCCACGTCTACGTTGTGAACTTGGGTTTGCCCTTGGACTTAAGTTGGGCTGACCAACTGCCATAAATATGTAGGACATGATTGGGCCACAGATAATGGGCTCCACACCCTTCAAAGTAACCAATAGAAGGTTCCAAAGTTTCTGGTTCAATCAACAGTAAACCCCAAAATTTTCTACAGGCAAAAAAGGAAAGCTAAAAACATTGGGTCCCCAATCCACGTGTTGAATCCCCACTTCAATTTTTTGGAAAAGGGCTTGCCTATGAAATGTCACTACAGATGAAGGTGATGTTTTTGCCTTGGGGTCCTATTTATCCTAAAGACCATGGTTGATGGCTCTAATTCGATGTACATTTTGTCGAATTCCACATTCTTCTCGGCCTCTGGCCCCTATTGAAACGGTAACCAGACACGTGCTTCTGTGAATATTGACAGAAAACACCATTGTATATAATACTTGCATCTTGCACAGTTAAAACTTATACGAGATCCAAAATAAGGAAAATATAACGTTGGATGTGGATCTTTCAACCACAATATATATATATGATTGATTTTACTTGGTACAATCATGTTTTCCAAAACATGGGTGTACGTGGCAGAAAAAGGGCCAGCCCAAGGGGCGGAGGTGGTACACTAATGAGTGATATAGCTAGTGAGATCTTATCATGCAGTACTGAGTAGTGTTTCTATCAAGCAAGTCTTGAGCAAAGACAAGGTTGTGAAGGGAGAAGACAAAGATTGTATTAATGCATGCATTGCTGTCAAACTGAAATTGAGCAATCGAAGTTTCTCGCTGTCCTGGCATGACATGAGGAAACAAATGCACAGCAATACATGGACCCTCAACCCCGACAACAATTTATATGTCATGTGTACATTGTTATGGTGACGTTTCATGCTAATGATACATTGTTATAAGGACAAGGTGGAGCTAGAAAAACTAATAGGGGTGGGCTCTTTTTTCTTTCTTGTTCATGATAGGCTAATTTTGCCAAAAAAGAAAAAAAAAACATGGGCTAGTAAAGTTGGTTCTGTCTAGTATCTACTGCTTTTGTCATCCCGTATTATTTATAAAAAAAAGTGTGTAAATAGCACCACTCTTTTTCCTTATCAAGACTGTGAGCTTTCCCACATCAGAAAAAAGAAAAAACAATGAAGTGGTGTGATCTCTAGGCATCAACTGAACTCATTGATTACAGTAAGTTATGATTCTAACTAACATATGCATACAGTTTTCAATTTCTGAGAGGCTGAGGGTTTTATGGCGCTTGCTTCCAACCCCAGCTTGCACAGACTCCGAGTTCCGACTGAAACATGATCCTGTTGCAAGCCACGTGCCCTTTGGACTCCCTCGAGAGAACCAACCCAATTATTCTATATATATTATAGAATTAATAGTCTTAAAGATGATGCGAAGGAATGGAAGAAATGCGTGCAGATTATCAGCATATATATAGCAATTAACAAAAAGCAAGAGAAAGCTTGTAACCGAAAAAGAGCGGGTTATTCATAGACTTTTATCTTTCACACACTGATCAAACACTCTTATTAGTTTTTATGTATTGATTTTTTTCATTTGATTTTCGATGGTTAGAAATTAACAAAAGTGTGTAACAAATGAAAATGAATGTGTGAATAGCACCAGAAAGAGAGTTGCAAGCAGAAGTAACCAAAAAAGAACAAACGTTCACAGAGAGATAGAGAGAGGGACTGGAAACTGTAATTACCAGAAATTCAATAACTGTACTTATCAGGTAGATGTGATAAGTTGTGAATAAGGCATCGGATAAGAAACCACCGAGAAGGGCCAGAAGGAAGGCGGTGCCCATGAAATCTGTGACATTGTTTGCGGCTTTGGACGGAGATAAATGCATATAATCCTTTAAGTACATGACCAAGTTGCTTGAATTTGCCAGATATGCCAAGTTCTCCAATACCTCCGCCACTAAAAACATATGTATAACAACACAAAAACGCAGCAAATCAGTGAAAAAAAGCACCAAAATACTTAGAAATACAACATAATCAATGATTTCAAAAACCCAATTCTTGTTTTGGGGTTTGGAGTGATGAGGATTAGGTAGAAATGTTCTCTTGTTCATCAAGTGACCAAGGAATGGATGATCACTTACCCTTGGATTTGACATCAAGAGTGGAGAATAAATGAATGTACTTTATGTGTTTTATTCTCAATCCTTGATGTGAAATCCAAGGGTACTTATACCAGGTGATCGATCAGGTGACAAAGAAAACGAGACACATACCCAGCACAAAGGAGGAGGCGAGCGTGCCGCCATGGCGACCTCTGATTGCAGGTCGGCTTCTCCAGTCAACATAGCCTTCCCATCTGGTGCTGAGCTGCTGTTCTTGCTCCTACAGGAATCATTACAAAAACTCATGAGACTTAAAGGGGTGTTGCAACTTGCAATAAAGAAAAAGAACCATGACAGGAAAAGAAGTGTGAGTGATGAGAGGAAAAAAAGGAGAAAGGAACCCACCATTTCTTTCTTGTGCGCCCTCCTTTTCTTCCCACTTTGGGTTTCAATTTAATTTGGATTGGATCCCTGGTGCCAGAGGGTTTTGATTAATAGAGTGGTGACTGGTGGTGGGAGATTTAAAGGGTTGGGAAGGATTGAAGGAAAGGTGTCCAACTTGGGGAGAGAATGGTCAAGAGTCAATAGACCCTTTAGAAAATGACTTAATTTCCCTTTAAAATCTCACATTGCATGTTACAATGGAGAATAAATCAAATGAATACTAATACTCTTTACATTTTAAAGTCTAATGAACATATAAAAGTAATTATTTAATTTGTGCATGCATGTTAAATTGTAATTTTCATAATGATTCCATGTAAGCAAGTATCTTGAACTCAGTTATTTTTCATGCTCAATTTATATTATTGGAAGGGTAGATGTTTTATGGAAATATACTATATAACTAGATGGACATTTGTAAGTGGTGGATTGTCCTAGTGATTAGTGTCTTCCTTTTCAATCTCATGCGTCCTAGTTTCAAACTCTTATCCTCATCTTAATTAATGTAGATTAGTGTAGAATATCTTACATACTTTTTAAAAA
>JADOBS010302241.1:0-13610 GCA_015708375.1 Cydonia oblonga
GCAGTGATTTATGATCATATATATATATATATATATATATATATATAGGGTCGTTCTAATCATTCCCCTATTAGAATTCTTATAGAACTTGAACAAGTAATCCATGTTGTAATCCAAGTAACCCTTAAGAGATAGAGTACAGAAATAAGTCATTCAACAACAAGGACTTGTACTTATAATCCTACAAGAAAAAGGATTTCACTAAATCTATTAGCTAGACTTTTCCATACAAAAGATTCATACCAGTCGACTCTCAATGTTCAATTCATACTCATAATCTTACATTCTCCCACTTGAGTATGACATATGATTAATAGCCTTATAAATCATGGAAGTGATCACCAAGTCCAAACTAACAGAAAACTTATCTTCACATTCGACTTTATTCAAGCACTTCAAAGCATGGAACTCACAAGTCTCTTTTGTCCATTACAAATCAACTTAAGAATCACGACATGCCTAAATTGCTCTCTATATTCATGTGAACGTTTACTTACAATATTGTCAAAATCATTACTCCCACTTTTCTAATATAATCTCAACACAACAATTGTCAAGAAAATAGTTAATAACCAAAACTTATTAACTACAAACCACCTTATATTAGAACAACACATTCAATAGTTCAAAAAAGGTATTATGCAACAAAATCACAAAATGACTTTCTAGCAAACCAAACTATCAAATAAAATTTGTTCTCTGAACCCTTAATGAAAACCAAAACAACCACTACCTAAGAAAATAAAAGCTCAATTCCAAAATAAAAGCAAAAACTAACTTAGCTGTTTGAACTGCAACTTTAGCACCAAGAAAAACCATGCGGCATCAAAGCAATCCTTATGACTGAACCGCTTACTCCCAGTTGTCAAAAAACTCTAACACTCCCATTCGAGCAACATGTCCCTTAAACACATTATTAGGACGTGCCTTAGTCAGAGGATCTGCAATCATCAAGTTGGTTGGTAAGAACTGAATGTCAATCTCCCATTTTCTAACCATTTCTCTCACCTTAAGGAACTTTACATCCATCAATCTAGAAGCTGAAGTCCTCTTGTTATTTTTGGAGAAAAATACTGCTGCATAATTGTCACAAAACATTCTTAAAGGCTTCTTTACTGAATCTACAATCTTCGTATTGGCAATGAAATTTTAGAGCCAAACTGCTTGTTTCATTCCCTCAAAACAAGCCACAAACTCAGCTTCCATCGTGGAGGTTGACATAATTGTTTGCTTAGCACTTTTCCATGAAATAGCACATCCTTTCATCATGAAAATATAACCTCCAGTTGACTTCCTCTCATCCACATCTTCAGCAAGATTTGAATCAGTATAGCCAATGAGTTCTAAACAATCATCTCTGCCATACACCAACAAGCCAATGACTTCTAAACAATCATCTCTGCCATACACTAACATACTCTCTTTTGTTCTCTGCAAATATCTCAAAACTTTCTTTGCAGCTATCCAATAAGATTCACCTGGATTTGATTGAAATCTTCCCAGCATGCCAATAATGAATGCCAAGTCAGGCCTAGTGCAAATATTAGCATATGTGAGGCTACCGACCAATGAAGCATACAATTTCAATTTCATCAATTCAACCTCATGTTCACTCTTAGGGCATTGATCTCGAGAGAACTTATCACCCTTGTTTATTGGAACATCAGCCTTATTACAATTTTCCATATTGAATTTGCTAAGTACCCTTTCAATATATCCATTATGAGATAAACAAAGAAGTTTTCTTTGTCTATCTCTCACTATTTCAATTCCAAGTACATAATGAGCCTCTCCTAAATCCTTCATGTCAAAATTTGTACTCAGAATAGTCTTAGTCTCCATAAGTAATTGTAAATCCGAACTTGCAAGCAAAATGTCATCAACATACAATACCAGAAAGATGAAATTCGAACCTTTGAACTTAAGATAGATGCAGTCATCCACCTTATTCTCTACAAAGCCATGAGTTGTCATTACTTGATCAAATTTGAGAAACCATTGTCTTGAGGCCTGCTTAAGTCCATAAATTGACTTATTCATTTTGCAGACCATCTTTTCCTTCCCCCTTTCAACAAATCCAATAGGCTGAATCATATGAATATCTTCGTGTAAATCTCCATTCAAGAAAGCAGTTTTAACATCCATCTTGCAATTCCAGATCAAAATGTGACGTTAAAGCCATAATAACCTTCATTGGATCCTTGGAAGAAACATGTGAGAATGTGTCATTGTAGTCAATACCCTCATTTTGATTAAAACCCTTTTGCCACCAATCGAGCTTTATATCTATTAATTCTCCCAGCTACATCTCTTTTAGTCTTAAAGACCTATTTGCAACCAATAGGCTTGATTTGAGATGAAGGGTTAGCCAGTGTCTAAACTTTGTTTGTTATACATTGATTCCAACCCTTCTTTCATAGCCTTATGCCACAAGGCTGCTTGAGGATCTTAATAGCTTGTTTATAAGTAATTGGATCATCTATCCCTTATGTCGAATTCAGCTTCTTGAAGATAAACATAGTTTGCAGAAAAAATTGATTTTCTATTTCTGCAGTTTCACTCAAAACCATCAACTTGGCTGATGTGCCTATACTTAATGGTGGAAGCAATTATAGAAAGTGGATGAGAGAAATTGAGTTGCTTTTGACACACAGTTCTTACTGAAAAAAGTACTAAAGCTGAAAATGTGGAGTTTGAATGATGGACTAGAGCTAACAAGGTTGCATTTTCAATATTGGGGGTATCAAGAAATGTGATCTTGCAAAAGATTATCTGACAGCCATTAAGAACACGTTTAAGGAATCTCAAAAGGCTGAAATAGCTCAGTATATGACTCATCTCACCACCTACAAATTTGAGTGAGGAGGATCAATCAGAGATCATATAATGAAGATGGCTGATGCAGCTGAGAAATTAAATTCATTAGACATGAAGATTTGTGAGAAGCAGCTTGTATTCATGATACTGTAAGCATTGCTCTTGAAGTTCAGCCAACTAAAGGTCTCTTACAATACTCAAGACAAAACGTGGAAGGTGGATGAACTTATAGCTCAATGTGTGCAAGAAGAAAACAAACAGAAGCAGGACAAAGGCAAAGAAGTTAAGATTGTCAATTTCGTGCAATCAACAAAATGAAATAAAGAGTTTAATGAAAATTTTGGTAAAACTGCTAAACCCAGCTTTTATGATAAGTCTGTTATATCTGCTAAAGGTACCACTTCCTCTAAATCTAACAATTTTAAGAAGAAGGCTAAGAATATTGACAAAATTACGTGTCATCATTGTAAAACCAAATGACATTATAGAAAAGACTGTGAAATATTCAAGAATTGGTTGAGGTCCAAGGGTAGAATTGATATATATGTACGTGAAGAATCGAATCTCATTGAAATTCCTGCAAACTCTTGATGGTTTGATACTGGTGCATCTGTTCATATAACTAATTCATTGCATGGTTTTAAGAAATAAAAACAAACAAATTCTTATAATGTTTTTGTGGGCGAGGGAACCAAAATTTCAGTTGAAGCTGTTGGTACTGTTAGACTCAAATTTGCAACTACTTTTGTGTGACAATTGGATAATGTTCTTTATGTGCCCTCAATGAGGAGAAACTTGCTTTCTGCATCAAAACTAGTAAAACAAGGTGTGGTTTTTGTGAGGGATGATTAATGTGTAAAATTTTTCAGAAAAAGGGTCTCTGATTGGAAAAGCTTTTATGCATAATCATTTATGGAAATTGCATTGTTCAGTAGAGTTCGACGGTTTACATATTTTAAACATTTCAACCAAAAGAATACATATTGATGATACTTACATGCTGTGGCATAGAAGATTGGGTCATATTTCCAAAGAAAGAGTTATGCAACTGTTAAAATTGAACTTTATACCTGTTATCGATTTCAAAAACACATCTGATTGTATTGATTGAATGAAAGGTAAAATAACCAATGTGAGAAAATTAGATACTAAAAGGAGTCATGCCTTACTTGAAATTATACATACAGATATTTGTGGGCCATTCTTTGTCAAAACCATTTGTAAGAATTCATATTTTGTGAGTTTTATAGATGATTTTTCTAGATACAGTTATATCTTTTTTATCAAAGAAAAGTCTGAAGTCCTTGAATGTTTCAAAGTCTTTAAAACAGAAGTGGAAAACAATTGAATTTAGCAATTAAGATTGTTAGATCAAATAGGGGAGGGGAATACTTTGGTAGGTATACAAAAGCTAGGCAACAAAAAGGTCATTTTGCTTCTTTTCTTGAAAAGCAACCTGACTCTGATACCATGTAGAAGTCATATTGCTTGAATGGGAGTGGTGGATGCTCTTGATAAGTGGGAGTAATTATATATGTTATCAAGAGCTTATGGAAGCCTGTTGTGGAATGCTTTACAAGTGGGTGTATGTTGCACAAGGTTTTCTGGAAGCTAAGTGTTCTAGTTTAGAACTTTATGCTTTATAGTTAGTTTTATGCTTTGTAGCTAGATTTTGTTTATGTTATCTAGTTAGTTGATGTTTTCATATAGTTCAACCCTTCCAGATAAATCTATGATCAGTTGCCAAGGGTCCACTCTAACAACACCGGTATTGTCCCCACTTAACCACCTGCACAATCCTCAGGTGTGGGGTTTTATCACAAAAGGCCTCGGTGTTCGTTAGAGAGGGGTATTTCTATTTAAAGTATTGTTCTCTTCTCCATCTGTCCGATGTGGGACTGCTGACTTCCAACACTCCCCCGACCATGAGACCCTATTTTGTGGGTCACACGTGAAGATCCACACATCGGCAACCACGTGGGGCCAAGTCGGGGCTCACCCATCATGCGGGACCAAACGAGGACCCACCTAATCACATGACATCTTTGGCCTACGTGGAGCCATGTCGAGACTCACCCGTCTTGCGGGGCCAAAGGGGACCCACCCAATCACGTGGAAGTACGGGCCCGTCCCCTGTCTCTAATACCACATGTAAGATATACACATATATACCTATATTGCTAATCACAAGTCTGCCAATTAAATCACCATAAATCAAGAACAAACCAAACATTCCCCATTAAACATGTTTATATAAAACTGATGTTGTCGCAGGAACACTAACATGCAGAACCCGATATGGAAGACGAAGTCATCGCAGCTTATTGATCTAATAATCTTTTCCTCTTTATCAAGACGTTTCCATACAAAAGATTCATACCAATCGGTTCTCAATATTCAATTCATTCTCATACTCTTACAATACCCTTATTGACGAGGGCGTGCATCATGAATGACGTACTTATAAGTCAAGGGTCCGTTTTTCGTCTTTGGGCTGTCAACTAGTTTCTAGATTGATAAAGAGGAGGTGGTCAAGGGTTTGAATATGGAAGTTTTTCTTGACTTAATTCAAGTTTGATTTTGTTGGTTGATTCAGTTAAAGTCGGTTTGTGGAGACAGGCCTGGTTGCCCTGTAACACATCTAGATGGAGTGGTGCTTTATGGGTAGTGCTTTTAACTCACTTTTTAATTTTTTTTGTGCGCATTGTTTATTTTTCTTGATTGTTGTTTTTACTTTTAGTTATGTAATTTAATAGATACGAAACTAAAAGAGTGTGTTAAAATCATTTTTCATACTTTACATGCATATAGGCTGTATATAAAATTTTGAAAATATGCTTTTCTCTAATGCAACGGAGATTTAGGACTCAAATATAAAATTTGAGGCTAAAGATGAGTTGAATCATCTCCATTACGCGGGCGACTTGCAACTTATATTTGAATTTCTTACCAAAATGAGACCCAAATTTGGGAGAGAATATATGATTTGAGTTCAATGTTAAGGCCATGCTAATAAAGAAAATGTGTATTCATAAATAAATAAATAAATAGTTGTGTTTTAAGTTCAATCATCTTCAATACACATGCTCAAGTAGTCAAATTAAACTCCAATGCTTTCCCCTCTGATGTAAAAAATTCAAATCCGAAATTTCAAAATACAATAATATATGTCTAAGAATATAAGTCCTTGCATTGGACAAAAGAATTAAAGACTTCAAAATATAAGAAAATAGGTTTAGAATTTGAATCTTTGCATTAGAGATGCTTTTAAAGCCTCAAAAATATTTCGACCAAGCTATTTGTTAAAAACTTTGTCTCTTTACCCTCCCTTAAAGACTTAAACTATAACCTCATAATTTTCTTTGCCTAGTTTCCATTGCTTGAGACTCCCTAGAAAACAACTTGAGCCCAACCCTCTAGTAAATATTGTTCAAAAAAAGAAACCCTCTAGTAAATACGATAAAAAATAAATGAATATAACACTAGAGATAGAAGCGTTAACTCAACAAGCATCCAAGGTAGATTCGAATTGTTCTCAAGAGAGGGCTCAAATTGGTCTCTATGGCTCAACAAACACTTAAAGTAGATTCGAGTTGTCCTCAAGAGGGCTTAAATTGTTCTCTATGGGGCCTTGAGCAATGTAAACTTGCAAAAAAGTTTGAATACTACTAAAAGTATAGGGCCATTTGTATCTTCTTACAGTTATCAAGGTCAATACTGTAACCTTGAGGACGTACAGAACTTCATGAATCACGGATAATGAACTATGTCTTAAAGAACCATCCCCAACTAAGTGGTGTGGTCACTGATCACCCGTCCATTCAAGGGTGATCATCAGGATTCAGGAGTACGTCGACCACTGAAATGTATAGATCAACTGGACAGAGTTAGCGCTCTTTTCCTTCGAGCCAATCAGCCGACATGGAGAGATTCCATACCTAATCGACATTCACTTGACTACTTGAGAGATTGAGTGGTCCTTTTATTCTTGACTAAAATTAGAAAGAGAGGTAACTAGGTAAGGTTCGTAAACTTTTTTTTTAATTTTCTTATAACTTTTGTAGCCGCTTTAGCAACAGTTGTCTCGTCCCCCAAGATTCGTAGTACTCTTGTTTTTATCAGGACTCTCCGGATCCCTTTCTCCAAATCTTTTCTCCAAATCCACATAGTAAACTAATCCGGACCTTTAAAATTTGATTCAACGGCTACAAATAGAAGTTCACCTTAAAAGTTATAGTAACTTTAACCGTTTAATCAAATTTCAAGGATCTAAATTAGTTGACTATGTGGATTAGGAGGAAGGGATCCGAAGAGGAATCTTTTCCCTTTTTTCATATAACTTTTTGTAGCCCCTTTAGCAACAGTTGTCTCCCAAGTTTTGAGAGAAACTTTGTTATTGCGTAATTGTGTCTTCAAATTTATATGATACAAATACATCACTAATATATCATGCAAATTTTTTTACACATAATATTAAATTAGTAATACACGACATCATATAGTAGTGTATACGTCATAGTTAGTAAATTTGCATATAATTAAGATTCTAAAAGACGCTAGGCACTGGTCAGGTGGCTGGATAAGCAGGGTCTA
Organism: Cydonia oblonga; assembly: GCA_015708375.1. Taxonomy (NCBI): domain Eukaryota; kingdom Viridiplantae; phylum Streptophyta; class Magnoliopsida; order Rosales; family Rosaceae; genus Cydonia; species Cydonia oblonga. The sequence goes on from JADOBS010302241.1 coordinate 7,411, forward strand.
GGCGGGCGCCTAGCCAGATTTAATTAAATTTATTATATTTTATGTAAATAAGTGTATGTTTATACTTAAAATATATATAATTTCATCATAACCTACAAAATAGAATGACATATATATTATAAGCTATTAGAACATAATGAAAACATGGGGAACAATCATATAATATGTGTTCATTTAAGTACTCAGCAAGTCTCTTACAATTTATTGGAAAAAATTTAAATGCAAAATGAAAGTTATCTATTTTCTGTCTAAGTGAGTCGCAACCTAGGCGGATCTGGGTGGGCTAGGCAGTCTAGGTGGGTGCCTCAGTAGGTCTAGGCACTATTTCTTAACTTTCGAATGCCTAGACATTAATCGGGGCGGTGACCAGCCATCTAGCGCCTAGGCGACGCTAGGTGTGGATATTTAGAACAGTGCATATAATACGCATATTAAGCATGTAAATATGTACTTTTTAAGAGAAATTATATTCACACACTCAAATTACTTTCCCACACGCTTTTAATTTTTTAATATTGTAATATTTTTCTATCAAGTGTAAGTGGTGTGTAGAGGATTTGGATCCCATCCGGATCCAAATTGTAGGGATCCTATGGATTCTCACATCTTAACCGTTCATCGTATATCGTGCGGTCATAAATTATTTTGAATTTTAAATATAAAATTAAACACAAATAGTTCTTAACGAAAATTGACCGCACGATGTACAATGAACGGCTAGGATGTGAGGATCCTCATTGTGTGTAGAATATAAAAAAAAAATATTTAAAAATTAAAAAATGTGGAGAAAGTAGTTTGGGTGTGTTAATATAATCTCTCATTTTTAGAATACTTCCATGTTCCATACATATTTTAATAATTCGTTAAATTGCATTTTTTTTAACTCCAACGTAACAGACACACATTATATATGTACATATGTGTTTTTCATGTTTAATATACGTTATATTTTTGGATAATGCAAATATATTTTAAATAATTAAATTTAAAATTTAAAAAATAGCTCAAATTTCAAGAATATTTTTTTAGCAAAATTATCAACATATTTTTTTCACTAACTATAAGATCCGAACTGTGCAAATCTTCTCTGAATATATTTTTTAATATAATTTTTGTAGCCACTTTAGGAACAGTAGTCGTCCTCCAGACCAGATAAATTGCATATACCCACTATGCGATACCAGCCGACAGCATTAGCAACTTTTCAAAGCGGCTTTTGGCAGGTGTCATTAAGTTTTAACCTACAGCATCTTTCGGATCCAAAGGATTCTATTAAGATATTCTTTGTGAAAATGATGAGAGTCCTTCAATTATATTTGTTTATTGTATATTATGCGATCATAAATTATTGTAATTTTTTATTTAAAATTGAATATAAACTATACCTGATAAAAAATAATTAATATATAATAAACAAATATAATTAAAAAATCGTTGAGATTTCCATAAAAAAAATCTGACAAGAATCATCTCTCCTTTCCGACCACCACTTTTTCATACCCTACTTTTTAACACTTTAGTTTGATCGACATTTTATGTCGAGAAATAGAAAAGACAATCTTCTGTCTGCCTGAAAAAGTTCCATGTCATCATTTTTCACTGTTTTGAGTGAAATTTGCGCTAATTAAAATGCTGGATTAGGATGCAAACAGGCCCTAAATTAATAGTGCATTTTGGTCATGTAGCGCATTATAGGAACATCGCATGTGTGATCACTGATCACCGAAACTAGTGGTTACTTTGTTATCTTTCGAGCTAGATGTTTATTGGTTTGGTTTTTTTATATCACAACCCTAGATGTTTATTGGTTTGGTTTAATTATATCACAACCAGAAAGGATGCAGCTCCAGGCTCAGAGACAGATCCAGTATGGTGGAGGAGTTTCATTGTTTAAAGGAAAGGAAAGCATCATTAATATTCTGCGTGGATACATTTGGAGGGTAACGCAGTAAGCTTTCTGTAACTAGAAGATTATTCTCTCTATACGTACATGCATATATATATATATATATGTATGTATGTATGTATATTGATGGCCTGTGAGTAATACATGAAACTGATCGTATCTTTTCTCCGAGAATTAGAAGATCATCGGAGAGAGCCTGGACTCTGCTCCGGAAGGAATATTATTGCTATATATTGCTTGGGTTGTATCACATGCATTCTTATCTTTTGGTTATTAATTATATATCTTTCTCCTATAGCAGAGGCTAGTGGTTACTTTGTTATCTTTCGAGCTAATTTGTGAGAGTTCCACATAATAAGATCCATACTTCGTTCCCAAACTTTTATCCTTACTTGTCCACCAGCAGATTTCGGCAGATTCGGCATGCAAATGGCCATTTCTTATTGATGACTTCTCTCGTTTTAAATAAATACAAAAGTTCATATTAACCTCTTCTTTTTTCAATTTAGTTTTTTATACATTCTCTCTTTCATTTGAAATGTAAAAGTTTGAATCTTTTTTTATACATCCTCCCACATATTTTTCTCTTGAAAATGAGAACTAAAAACCAAATCCAGAACAGACCCTTATTTTTGTATGTCAGTTCTAGCCAAGCATGCCACGGATGTCAGTTACTTTACATTGTTAGGCATGGAAATCTACTGATTAGTCCCCTCTAACATACTATAGACTGCTTTTATATCCGCCTCTAATAAAATCTATCTTTAGAGCCATTTTCTAGTAGTGGCAACACAATCGATCCGTACGGCTAGAATTGCTGGGTTTTGTTCTGGTTGTAGTGTACAACTTAATCTATGCATTCTAACCTGGTGGCAATACAACTGATATTTTTACTTTTTTTGTGTGTGTTTTTGCGCTGGTGTATACATACATTTTAGACAGATACGACGTTTTGATTCCAAGAATTATAGAAATAATATCTCTGTAAGAATCTTTTCCACAGGGGAGAGAAGGACAGGGCCACGCTGATTATCAGTTCAAAGGTCCGCCAGAAATAGAGCGTTTACACTGCCACAAGTTGCAGCAGTATGTAATATGAATGGTACTATACACATACTCTTTTTAACTTTTTATACATTTTTGTTAATGTGTTTTTTAATTTTCTTCAATCATTTGATCCGACATTCTTAAATTAAGAAAAATATGTGAAAGTAAAAAGAGTTATAATATCTCTTCTTGTACCTCTGCCAGTAAATAATAAGTTTTATGTTAAAGTCTGCTTACCAAATAGCAAATACCTACTTTGCTACATAGTACTATTAGTACATATATGAGTTATAATATCTCTTCTTGTACCTCCGCCAGTGTAAATCATAAGTTTTTTGTTATAGTCTGCTTACCAAATACCTACTTTGCTACATAGTACTCTATAGTACATATATGCGCAAGGGGTAATAACTTCTCTTCTCCTCCTTTATATTGCTGATGTTGATCTGAAAGAAGAAGGATTCTCTACCTTACTAATCTTTTTCCCCTTTTATCCCCTCTTATTTAAACGGTTACGGTTTAACAATGTCAACATCTTATATTGATTTTTTTATAAAGACAATAAGACAAAAAATAATATGTGAGAAGATGGAAGGGAAGGAGATGTGAATAGAAGGGAAGAGAATCCTACTCCGATCTGAAAACCAAACCCAATTTTCAATCGCAATTCTGGGTACCAAGTGTCTCTATAATATTTATCTAATTACTAATTTGGTATGCGCATGTTTACTTGCTAAGAATTAGAATTGGAATCATTTTGATGTTTGCATATGACAACAATTTCACTTCTTAACGTTTCTACATGTTTAGTAACACATATGAAATTAAAAGGTGCGGGTATACCCTAAAGATCCATAATCAAATATCTAAAAATTATGATCCCCTTCCTTACTTCATCTATTTCCCTTTTTTTGGTCAAATACTTCATCTATTTCTAAATCTCTAATTCCTTCCTTTTCCCATTTCCATTAAGTAAGCATGTCCATGCCCTCATCTCTTAACTTTCTCATGTGTTATAAACATGGAATAAAAAAACTGTTAGTTTCCTATTAAAATCCTTGATCATACCTAAAAACAAAGCAAAAAATCAGATGACTAGGGGACTAGTTGATTCTACTCCCCTTCCTTCTCTTATTTTTAAGCTCTCCCTTGGATAAAGTTAAGGTTCCACAATTAAAACCAATTGGCTATATAGAGAGTCGCTTAATTTACTTATAAGTTAGCCCATGCAAAGTCTATTATCTTATTAATGTGAGATTAATTCTCAACATCTCTTTCTTTATTTCTCCTAATTAAACCCTATCATTAATGAATCCAATCACCAAAAATAGTAATTGAGAATTGTTTATGTAATTTTGGTAATGCATAGTATATGTATATGATCATATGATATGCCCTAAATCTTGGGCACAAATTTTGCCTCTTGTCTAGCAACTTTGACTTATAACCAAGACCTAAACGTTCAGGTGCTAATCACAAATCCAAAAAGGAAAGTAGCACATTCAGGAGCACTTCATGCCATCAATCAACATGTACACTACTCAAAGAAACAGCAAACTAGTATATGCAACGCAACTAGTTAGTTGTGATCATATGATAGTAGTAGAAAAATCCATCACCTAATAACCATTAATTTCCCAGAGCTAGTAATTATACAAGCTTTAACACAATACTAATCGGCTGCAAGAACGAAAGAAAGCAGTACATGTGATGAAGCAGCTGAACTAAAATAATTCCAACAAAAACACACAAAAATAACAAATTGATTAATATATTGCGATTCGTGAATCATACCCTTAATCACTGATGATATCCGTTACAATGCAAGCATTGATTTCGCTTATTCTTTCCTGAGTCCGAATGATGATACAAATCGTGAGCCCACATATTTAAAATCTGATTAAATAATTAATTAATAGTTCCAAAGATTTTCTCCGTCGGAATTTTCAGGTGAATTGTCGGAAGAGATCCTCGGCGGACTCACCAGCATTCCCTCCGCCATGTCCACCAGCAGATTCGGCATATTCAAAAGCGCCTCCTCATCCATAAACTCCTCCTCCTGCTGGCTCACCACCCCACCAACACCCTCATTATCAACACCACCCGGCTCCGATCTCCCTCCGCTCTCCCTCTCCCGGGGAACTAACATATTTGCCCTCGACTGTGCTGCCCTAGCGGCCGCAGATCGTATGTCACTCGCGGCGGAGGAAGCCGGTATCGGGTACGTAAGAATCGAGTTGGGGAAGTTCAAGGGAGTATCTGGCCCTTTCAGCACGATCGCCGCCACGTCGTACGCAGCCGCCGCCATCTCCGGCTTAGGGTAAGTGCCAAGCCATATCCTTGTAGTCTTACGTGGCTCCCGAATCTCGGACACCCATTTCCCGCTCCGACACCGGATTCCCCGGTAGATCGGATGCCCCCTCGGCAAGCCTGATGTCGAGCCTCCCGACGGGGACGGAACGCCCAGTCTCGGGGATGAGGAGGAGGAGGAATCGTCAGGTAGGGTTGATGTGGGAGGGTTAGGAGTAGTCGGAGGAATTTGTATAAAGGAATTGGGATTGGAGGTTGTAGTTGGTTGGTCAACCGGGGTTTTGGGCACGTTGCTATACGGATAGGCCATAAGTATAATCTACATACAATTTGTCTGTGCATGTATGTATTTATATATATGTGAATTCATGACCAAATGCATGCCACGATATAAATATTAATGAATTGTAACGGATATGTGAGATGATCATCCTATTTATACGTGAAAATTGGGGGTTTGATTTGTTTTTGTAAGAAGCGTGGGAAAATCGCGGAGCCTTTGCTGGCTTTTAAAATCTTTTTGTGTGGACCAATCATGATTAAGAATTAATACTTTACGAGTGAGAGATGGTATTGAAAAGGAGAGATTGTCATTATGCAAATGATAGGATATTTGTGTTAAAAAGTTAATAACTTATAAAAAAAATTCACAATACTTGTATAAAAATACTTTCCCGCCACAATAAAAAAATTACAGAAAAAAACACGTATTAAGCCCTGACGCAGTCTCCTATAGCAGCTAGAGATTAGCTGTTGTCGACCTGGTCATTTAATCAAGATCTTCACATTGAAATTTAATTAGTATTATACTTTGTTGATGCACAAAATCAGCGAGGACTTTGGTACAACAGAAAGTATCGAGTTTGTGACCTTCACTAGATTGTTCCGGTCACTGGTGTAGGTAAGTATGTAAATGGACAAAGACAGGGAAGCAAAC
>JADOBS010302242.1:0-13611 GCA_015708375.1 Cydonia oblonga
GTGGGTGGCGAGAGAGAGAGAGAGAGAGAGAGAGAGAGAGAGAGAGAGAGAGAGAGAGAGAGAGGAGAGATCAATTTCTTACAGGTGGGGGAAAAATATCATCGTCCACTTCGATGATGCGCGCAGGGCCCTATAGATACATTCGCCTTTGCCCAACCAACAAGAGTCTAGGTTCAACTTCCCACCCGATCAATGCCGTGGTGTAATGAGTTAGCCCAGTTAACTGATCATCAAGAATTTACACTAGTTCCCTTCCTTATCTTTCTCTTTATCACCTGGAGCCGCTTCTTGACTGCCTTTTGTTCCCACGTCGGCAGCTGCAGCATCAGAAGTGGTTGACTCGGAACTTGGCTTCTCATTGCCTGATTCTGACAGCTCAGGCGGCTTTGAAGTTCCCTCAACTGTTGATTCAGCTTGAGGCTCAGTAACAACTTTATCATCTTTCATCAATGGCTCAGAAGATGATGAACATTTAGCTGCATCCGCAGATTTCGTTTGAAGTTCACCATTTGGTAGGGCATCAGCGGGTTCCCCAGAGTCTGAAGTCTCCCTCCATTCAACCCACTCAGGTGGTTTTTCAGTTTCAACGGGACCCAATTCTAACGAATTGTTTGAGACGGCAACTTCCGAATCTTCTGGTTTTATTCCTGGTTCCGGAGAAGATGTTGCGGTGTCAACTAAGTCATCATCTTCACCAACAATGACATCATCATCCCCGCCACCATTGACAACATTAGACTCCGCCATATTAGGTGATGGAGAAGCAAGAGAGCCAGTTGAGTGTTCATTGGCAGCCCTGTCATCCTCGAAAGCAAACCAGTTGGAATTTGTAAACAGAGAACCACTGCAATCAGAACGGAAAACATGTCAAGCGGTTCAAAGCACCGGATTTATATACTTAATCAGGAGAGCTAGATATGCACAATAACACCACTAGTAAGAGTCCAAAAATCCATTCAGAAGCTTAGTCCCACCGTCCCACAACCCATGCAAAGAACTATAAACCAAGGGAACAACATGGGAAGAATACTGTTTGCTTCAAACCCGGCATTATAAGCTAAAAAATAAGGGAAATTATTAACTCAACAAAAAAATTGTAGACTTAGTTGCCAACACAATTGTAATTTAACCCAAGTTCATATTCCCAGTAGATACAAACCAGACCAGCAGGAAAAAAAATTTTATTCAGTTGATCACTAATTCTTGGGAGACACTCCAAAAAAGTCATTATACACACCCAATAAGTGTACTTTTATTTCTAAATATAAAAAGTTTTGGAGTGTAAAGCTTTTTTAGAGCATCAATAGCAGCACCACTATTCTTTACCAGACAGGCTGAGGAAGGAGAAGACACCCATAAAAATCTCAATGTTTCATGACATTATTGCCAGGTATAGCCTACATGCATTGATTTGTTGTGGCAATCAAACTCTGGAAACAGCTTCATGCTATAGGATTGTCTTGCCAAAAATCCTAATAGAATCTTAAGAGTAAATATTAAAGGACTTTCCACCTACCTTTCCTGGTCATCTCCCAAACGCAATGAAGATATGACGACTTCAGCAGATTCATCATCAAAGTAGACATCCTGCGCCAAAAATACTTCGTAAGGAACAGTTGGAAAACCTTTAACAGTAGTCAACCCTAACATTATCAAAAACATATCAACAAGAAAAAAATTAAAATCACTGAATTGAGTAAGCTGGCAGCATATTTGATACCTCGTCATCTCGTTCAAGTGAGCCATGGCCCTGAAATGCATGAAGAGTATTACTATCAGTAATCATCACCACAGGAACACTAAGTAAGAATGACACAAGTGTTTGGAACATTGGACATTGTCATCTTTCCATTTCCTCAAAGGACCAAATTATGAGACACCACTAAATTTCATAGCTGGTGCAATAAAATTACAAGAATTCCAGGTGCTGAAAATATCAACCGACAACATATCATCATGTAAACATCCCAGGGGCCAGTGGATCGAATAATAGGCTAATAGCCTTCGTAAAATTTACAGTAACAAAGACTTTAAGAAAACAAAAGGTAAAGCACCAAATTGTCTAGTCTAAAAAGGAAACTTGTTCTATGTGATATCCGACTCCCAGCAATGTGCATATGATGATAGTGTAAATTACTCCTGAAGATTTAAACAGGTCTATCTTATACCTTTTTTCTTTATTTCTAACTTTTGACTCACTCTGAGGGTACTTTCTAGTCTAAAGGTTTAAAAAGAAAAAACACTGTCTGCACTTATGATATAGGCTACCATAAAATACTAAGTTATTTTCTCCTGGCCATTGTGTATTTTCCCTTTGAGTTGTCTCTTTCAATGTACAGTGTGTAGATATCGGATTTTAAGATAATCAAAGGTATCAGGGGGTACCTCATCTAACTCATCATTGTTGTAAATTCCATATCGGAAAGCCTGGCTTAAGTTATTTGCAAGGGCTGCAACATCGTAATCTCTATCTTGATAGTCATCATCATCACTATCCCTATTTCGATCATGTAATGCAGTTGGCCGCCTGTTACAGTTGATTAACCATGATTAGATAGCCAAAAACATGAGTTCCTTAGGACAGTGGAGAGGTAATAAAAAATGAAACGGGTCGCATTGATAATCACTATTGTATCAATGAAACAACAAAAGCAATATTTTACTAGAATAAAAAGCATGTCGATCATGTTTGCTGTATCCACTAGAGTTATATGTGATTTGCTACAGTTTTAGAACTTGCACTGCAAATCAACCGTAAATGTGACATTAAGAAACCAAATGCATTTGTGAGGGAAAAGCACGTACCCACAGGCCCACTGATAGACGTTCTCGACTGCGTTACGTTTTGACAGGACACTTGCCTGCCACTCGGCCCACTCACTGTTTTCCTGCAAGATAATTACAACTCTAAAATGACTTCAACAGTGATAACAGAATACTTCATTTCCAAAAACTTAAATAAAAAGGCTAACTATAAATACAAAGAAACATATATAAAAACCTGCAGAAGCGTCTGAATCTCGCTATTGTTATTTCCTAGCTGAATGAGTTTGTTGGATATACGTGTTAAATGTCCAATGTTCCCAATTCTGGGTGGGGATCTACCCTCAACAGGAACAGTTGGCTGAAAGAAAAATGAAACAAGACAATGTTTAAATACTGTTTCAATAAACTACGATTATAAATAATATAAAAAGTACACAAATGATCTGGATGCAAGGTATTAATATTTTACAAAACAATGCAACAGCAGCACCTTGTCCGAGTCAGCTGCCAATGTGAAATTCTTTTCTGCTTGAAGTATTTTTCCAACAAGGTCACACTCACGAAGAAGATGTTCTACAAGAGGAACATTCTTGCTTTCCAAACACGACACAATTATGTTCTCTATGTGGTGATGTACAAAGTTGTTATATGGGTACCTGGAGAAATCACAGTAAGGCCTTGTATAAAATCACTCTTTAGTAAACATGAAAACTTTTTTGCTTACTTAAAAAACAAGTCTAAAATTCTTTGTACAGCTCCAAGACGAATCAATTCCTTCTCAGCAGCTTCACTACCAACCGTAAGTAATACTGAAATGAACTCTACAACCTGAAAAGTACCATGTTCAGACCAGAATTAAAATATGAACATCACCCTTAAACACGCTGTGAAAGTTTCAAGTGGATTGTGAACATATTAATTGAATATTCCATAATCCATTAAACTAATAATGTTCCCAAAACAAACAGTCCAAACATACCGGAAGACTTTTCTAGAGAAAGAACTCAATTCTTAAATTTGAGCAAGGACAACATGAAAAGACATTAGAATATTCACCTTTAACCGATGTTTTCCAAGAGGCGGCTGTAACTTGCCATATGTAGTTAACAGCGTATTATCCACCGACGAAACATCCAACAGCTTCAGCAAATCACCTAAATAATTAAAAGAGATATTACTTAATCCTTCAGAAAAGACACAAAAAATATTCTTCAAGTTCCAATTGCCAGAAAAAGGAGTATAGAAACTCTTCACGGGCAATATGAATGTAGGCAAAGCAGCTACATATCAGCTCACATTTAACTAAAAGCAAATACCGTAGTCAAAAGGAGATAACTTTACCTAGGCTCTCCAGCATGCCCACAACAGTCTCAGGATTAGCGGTAACTGTGGATCCATGAGTCGTCTGACGTCCATACATATGATATGTTCCCAAGGTTAGCCTCCTAGGGTCTAACAAAGAGATGCATACCGACAATGAGTTAACAAGAACAGATTTTGGCCGTGAATCCTCCAAAGCATGCCAAAACAATCTTCCTATAAAGCTGCACAAAATACACAAATGGACTTTAACGAAGAAGCTACAGAGAAAATGTATGTATAACACTAATCAATATATGCGAGAACTAAATGTTACCTTGGGCTGGAGATTTTAGAAGAAAGTCCAGGCGGAGCAAACCGTGTTATAGCACAAAGTGTCTCCGCTGCATTAGCATGCACTTCAGGAGAATCCTGTAGAAATCAAGCTCATTAACACTCAACAATCTTAATGCACAGCAAACAGATCATCTTTAGTAATACAGCAAAATGTGTAGATCAAAAAACAGAAAAATACACGGGGTAAATTTTTTCCAACAGGCAATTAAAAAATTCAGACTTTTCCTTTTACTTTTCCCCCTTAAAAGTTAAGATTGCACTATCTTCCATTAACAAAGCAATGGCAAGTTATGGTTCTAACCTTTCCTCCAAAAAACTTTCCACAAACATGTAGAGAAAAAAAAATACTGATAAATGATTAAGAAACGAGGAACCCCACATTTTGTAGTCATTCAACCACATAAAAATAGCTTGTATGTAAAATAAGTCACATACCGAAGAGCTGAACTTGTCCACAATCATCTCTAGCACATCTGTATCTTGTATCCAGTGCATTGCATCCGTATAGTTAGAATACATGTGTTCATCAGCACCAACCAGACGTATCAAAACCTATAAAACATATAAATTGGGTTTTCAAAATAGTTTCCTCCAACTGTAAAGCTACCAATCTTAAGATGCTTCTTTTGCATCTTAGTTTTAATAACAGTGCAGTAACGAGCTCAAATACGGAAAGAAACAACAACAGTTATCTACACCAACCTCCATAATAGATGTAATTCCAATCAGGTCAACTAGCTTCTTGACAATATCTTGATGACCCTGAACGTGCACATACAAACAATACATCAGCTCCAAACTAAAGCAAATAACTTAACTCATGAAAATCTTAAAGCTCTGTACTAATTTGAACAAGGTATATGATGTCATAGAAAGCATTCAACAGAAAATTAAATATACATGTAGCATGGTTATAGTGAGGATATTAGGTTCAATCTATTTGAGGAGAACATGAATCTATGAAGTCATGCATGTAGATAATTATTAGGACATGCACACCACCTAACAGAATTATGAAGTAAACAAAGGCTCGAAAAGCCAAACAGACTGTGACATTTAAGAGTTTTTCACACAACCCGACGACACTTAATGAAATTACAATGAAACTTACATAAACCCAAATAATTTTAAAATTTCATTGTACTTTCCCCTTTGAATCCACCAGAATATGCATCAGACACCCACTGGCCCATGTCACAACACAACTTCAGAAAGTTAATGCCTAAGCATAAAGGATTTTAAAAACAACAAATAATGGACTTACCTGAATATACTGCAGGAAAGGAACTGCCTTGCGCAACAGCAGGCAAACAACAACCTAGGATAAAGAAAATAAAATGTAAAAACCTAGGAAAAATAAATTAAACAGCAAGTAAACATATATAATTTACATTGGTAAAACTACTCTCATGCCAAAGTATGAAGATAGAATTTAGTTCAACAAGGAAATACCTTGCTAAAGTACCCAGCCAAGAGTGTGCTGTGAGAATTATTTGGTTCCAAAAAGGAGAACACGAAGTTCATCAACTGGCAATATGACATAACCAAGTTAATCAAAAGTCGAATCTGTTAAACATTCTGCAAAACTGTCAAACAGAGTCATTCAGATTGTATAGTTAGAGTTCCTAACCTCCTCATCCTCTACCAATGTTTTGAGTATGATATCAACTTCACAAGTAAAAATCTCGCATGCAATAAAAGGAAATCTGCATACACAACAAATTGACTTGATCAATCACATGGGTAGAGTAAATTATCAACGCTGATGCTTACATGTACGTTCAATGCAACCTACTTGAAAGTTCGTCTATTTTCAGCATCCTCAGGAGCTTCTTCAACAATGTATCGGATGAGTTGCTCAACCTGAGCTCTTTCTCGCAAACTGCAACATAGGGCACCACAAGTAATTAAATAAGACAACATATGAAAAGGAGTTTTCAGAGGCTTAAGCACATGAGGAAAACAACACAACTAAAAAGTGCAAACAATACTACACTTACATTATTTAAGAAAAGTTTAGAGTCTTTAGACAATCTTATATTTTTTAGCCTGAGAAATAAAAGACTAATTTGCTCAAATTGGATGGAAATAAAAGCTTGGTAAAACAAATACATTCAAACATAGAGGAAAAAAATCAAAATGCCAACGAGGGTTGGTTGAGTTGGTAAGGATCGTTCTCTTCGCTAGACCAAGGACTAGGTTTGAGTCCCGTTGCCAGCTATCCCTCTTGGTGGATGATCTGTAAAACCAAAAAAGGGGCTAAGACCCCTCTGCAAGTCCTCAAAGAGGCTTGTGGTATGCCCTAGCCCTGGGATGGGGTAGCCTCCCCTCCCCTAAACTTTTAGTACCCGGAAAAAATAAAAATCAAAACCAAATTTCCAGTGTAGACATCTCAAACCCCAAATTTCAGATTCAAAGCAAAGGATTTACATCTATATGCCAACATCAATGTCACAGATCTATAAACCCCAAACCACTATAAGGAATCATTTTGATAATAGCTCTTTATAGGAAGTGTTAAATTTCTGCTTTTATCTTTAAACACATTGATCTTTTGGTGCATCTGCACATGATAAAACATACAATCACTTCTAACAAATGTATGAGAAGCAGCCCTTACCCAAACGCACTAAGCAGAAAGATATAAACCCTCTATTACCTCACTCATTGAAGCTCAATGATAAACAAGGAGTAAGGGAATCAAAAAGAAAGGCCAAATCTAATGACATTGGGGAATGAAAGGAGAGTTACAAATTGATTAGGCGGCCATTAAGAGCTTTGCATTCTTGAATAATTTCATCTTCATCAAGTAGCTCTTCCAACGTGAAATGATCCTTGTCCAAAATTGTCTCCACCTGAACCACGGAATAAAATAAGAGAAGCAAAACACATAAATTAGGCTAAAAAACAAACAGAAAAAAAACTAGCTTTCCATATTAGTGAAAACCAGTAATATGGACCTCCTAAAACAAGTTCAAAGTAAACCAACAAGCACAGGTGACAGCTGGAGACCATCACCGGCCCTCTAGGGAGGGCATAGGAAACGATGTAAACCAGCGCAGATACAACTGAATGCTTCAAGGGAAGCACGGCATGGAAAAATATGAATACAACCTATTTTTAAGCCTGCATAATATAATATCCTAATTTGAAAACCACGCTTTATGAGCAATCACCCAAAAATGGTTAAAGCTTGGAGCATCGAAGAATTTCAAAAGGTCTCCAAACCTTGCACAATCCTCAACCACCCCCTGAAGAATTGCTAACTGGCATGCAATGTATTGCCACAGTCTGACTTCATAAAAAAACCATGTATATTAGACTAAAACACACTATGTTCTAAAGACACCGCCACTAGTTTCCAACCATAAGATTAAAAGAAATAATCTTTCCGATGGTGTTTTCCGACTGCCACAGAGTGACATATTAGAAAGTTCATAGTTCCCACTACACCATTGTTCCCAATTCCAGATCCGAAACCAAGGACAACATGCCCAATTTCAAACAGAGTCTCAATTGCCAATCCCCCATCAGTTTCCACATAACAAAACAACACTTCTTAAGATCCAAATATTCCAAAATTCAATTTCTGATCCCACATTTTCTCACCAAGCAAACAGAGCAACACAAAAAATACCCAAAACTTCACCGAGATTCAATCCGAATATATCACAAATAAACTAATACTTTGCCCCGCACACCAAATGCCAAAACAAGAAAACATAAAACAAAAACGACGGCGGAGAACTCACCGCAGACGCCGTGGACAACCCCGCCATACGCCAAAACATGGTTGAATTAAGGAGCGAAAATGGCCTCCGCGCGGAAAACTGGGGTTGGATCTGCGAAACTCCGGGAACCGAACCCTAGCGCGCCCTAACAAAATCCCCAAACCGAGGATTCACCAATCGCCGAACCGCCCAAAACGCCGAAAGTGATCCGGGCATACGGTGCAAAAACCCTAGAAATTGGAATCCGCAGATTCGATTTGGATCTAAATCGAAGGCCGCGCAGAGATGGAAGAACCGACGAAGCCTGCAATCGTGGGCGGAGGTGAGAGGGAGAGAGAGTGTGTTGTTGGAGATGAAAAGAATTATGGGATGGAGGGTTGAATTATTTTATATGGCTCTCAAATGTTATTTTCTTTTTTCGTGTTTTATAGCCTATGCCTTTTTTTCTTTTCAACCAATTGGATCACTATTTGTCCTTCGCGCTTTACCGCACTGGCAAAAAATAGTTAGTTTTATGCATTTTGATATGAGTTCGATTTTTATCGATTTTCTTTTTTAATAACTAAAGGCTCGTTTGAAAGCAAAACGACTAAAAGTGTTTTTAACAAAAATAATTTTGAATTCTAAAAACACTTATTATGCTTCCTGTAAAACGCACTTCTTGTAGGAATTATTTCAGTGTTTTTTGATGATTCACTTATATTTTACCAAAAAAATGTTCAATCATTTTAAGATAGCTAAAATTGTTTTTATTGAAAATATTTTTTAAACAGCTAAATTCGTTTTTAGTAAAATATTTTTACAACTAATCTTTAATAAAATGCAAATGAATTTTTTGAAAGCACTTGAGTTAAACGCAACCTAATAATTCAACCCAATATTATTATTGGTTGTCAAAAACAAAAAATCGGATGCCTATTTCATAATATTAAAAAACATTTAACACACACAATATTTTGATAAAAAAAATAACAAAGAAAAAATATTATATAATTGGATAGCTAGTCCAACTTTGTGATGGCCTCATTGATTATTCTAAAATTTGAGCATGGAAAAATATGTCATTGTATTTTATTTGGGTAGGTTTTGTTGCTCTCCTTTAAAGTTGGAAGTTTGGAGTCTTGTTGTCCACTTGCTTTTGGAAGCATTTATCGACAAATTTGCGCATGTGTAATGCCTTCTATCTCTTGTTGTGCTGGTTTTCTTTTTCAGTGCCTCTTTGTTTTTATCTATTATTTGTGTAATATCATAAGAGTTGAACTTAGAATGTAATAGTTTCTTTTATCATATTACATCGATTTTGAAATTATCAGATATCGATTAATTGTTGAGCATTGTGAACTCGCTAAAGGATATTTGTTGAAGCATCCATGCTGATGCATACAAACTAACCCCACAATAAGGGAAGAGATCCTCTCCGGATCTCTCCCACCAAAGCCACGAAGTCCACTCATCCGAACCGTTTAAATTTGATCCAACAGCTACAAATAAAGGTTCCCTTAAAATGTTATAATAATTTTAGCCGTTGAATCAAATTTTAAGGGTCCGGATGAGTGGACTTGGTGGCTTTGGTGGGAGAGATCCGAAGAGAGGATCTCTTCCCCCATAATAAGTGGAGGCCACGACACTTGGCAATCATTCATTGGCTATCCCCACAATCTATATAAGATTTCCCTCCAACTTCAAGAGTAAACACAATGTAACGAGTCACAACACCAAATTACCAACATTCAATCCCATACTCGCTAAGTTAAAATACTACCTCCAACTTTGTCTTTATAGAACGGTAACATTTACTCCCTTCTAAAGGTAATCGTTGATTATTGTTCAACACTTATATTACTAGTAAACTTGCCCATGTGACACCTTAAATATACTTTGCTAACTTAAGCATTGGAGACTCTTTGGCCGTTGGTGCCTTTCGGTACTTACTCTACCTTCCTTGTAGGTTGCTTCGTCCGTCTACCTTTGGCCAAAGTTTCCTTGCAAGTGTCAATTCACCGTACTTTGCGTTGACTCAAATTAACTCAATTTTTTACATCAACAATAATAATTACTATTAATAAATAAATAAACAAATAATCAATAGTGACAGGGAATCAAAGTAATGTTTTTTTGTCAACATTAGAAGAAAAAATATTATTAAACTAATAGAAAATTGAGATATTACTTAAAAGTGTCGACATTTTATGATTGAGTTCATTGAATGTATCACTTGTATTATTTCAACTTTTTGTTTCTTTTCCAAATGTTATTTATAGTTTAACTCTTAGCATCAAATTGTACATCTCTATGACAAAAGTGTTGTGTATTGCTATAAGGCGAAGTCATTTTTTCTTATACACTTTCCAACGTTAAATTTTTTCTCGAAAAGATTTCGCTTTGCTGAATGATGTATGGGTGAGAAAGCAAAGGTTGTGAAATAAAGGCAAGGCACTAGCGGTGTGCAAGATAAAAGAAAACGTAAGACAAGACATCTACGAAACATCACTTCCAAGAAGAACTTGAACATGAAACTCCAGAAGGGAAACTTCATTATGAAAATCTAATATTGATGAGCATATCTAATACGAGCCTTATGGCCTAGACAAATTGATATCTTGCCTCAAAATAGAGCAAACAATTTCTAATCCAACAAAATTTGTCTGATCAAATTGATCTAAGCACCTTACGAGGCCAAGCTAGTCCAGGCAGTGTGGGATCCACTTAACAATTAAAATCCTAACCGCTAAAGCAAAAAATATTCAATAGGCTATATCATCGTTTTGAGGAGTAAGTTTTGCCTTGCCAACAAATTAGATATGATCTAAATTCAGATATTGGACCCATCTGTAATGGACCTTGACATGTAAATTTTAGTCCCGGAACTTTTTGAGGAAGAGGATCTGGTTCGGATCTTTTCTATTAAAAATCTAGAATCAAGTAATTCGAATTATTAAAATTTAAAAGTCAGGATCACTTAATCCTGGACTTTTGATGAGAGATACTCGAACCGCTTCCTCTTCCTTAAAAAGATCAGGGACTAAAATTTCAAAACCCATATCATTTGATCCTAGGCTTTTGACGAGAGAGATCCGAATCGAATCCTCTTCCTCTTTTTGATATTGGACCGTCTCTTTTGGGCTAAACGTACCAAAAGAAAAATAATTGCATTCACGAGACGAAACTATAATAGGAAATAAATAAATAAATAAAACACTATAAGGAGAGAAATGATAATTCGAGAGAACTACAGGGACTGCTTACTGCAATTTTGCCAAGAGTTTTGTAGCCAATACCTTCCCACGGTTGCTGCAGCCGGAGAAGCAGGGCAGAGTTATCTAGCTGAACAGGCAGCACCCGCCATTGTTGGTACGCTTCGTTTCCTTCCTTATCTTCAGAGTCCAAATCAATCTGTAAATCTCGCTACAAATCCAAACCCCAAAACCCTAATTTCACCGAGTTCCCCCAAAAAACTTTTTCTTATTTTCCACCGAATCCCCATCAGAACCCGCCTAAATTCACGTCAATCCGTAAGCTTCAATTCCGTCTAGGGTTTTCAGAGCTCTGTAACTGCAGAGATAGAAAGTGGGTAGTCGTCAAAATGCTGGGTGGTTTGTACGGAGACCTTCCTCCGCCATCTTCGGCGGAGGAAGAGAAGCCCAGCAACAGCACGGTGTGGTCGAGCAGCACCAAAATGGCGCCGCAGACGCTCCGGAAGCCGTCGTCGATTTTTGCCCCGCCGCAGACGATTCTGAAGCCACAGAGCAAGCCTAAATTGTCGAATGCGGTGCAGCCGAAAATTACAGCGTCACCGGCGGTGATATACGATGAGGTGGAGCGACCTGAGCTGGTTGGGGTGACGTCGACGGTGCTGGAGGAGTATGATCCGGCGAGGCCGAATGACTATGAGGAGTACAGGAGGGAGAGGAAGAAGAAGGCAATGGAGGCCGAGATGAAGCGGGAACTCGATAGGAGGCGGCAGGAGGAGGAGGAAAAGGAGAGGAAAGAGAGGGAGGAGAGAGAAAGAGAGAGGGAGAGGGATTTAGGAGAATCAAGGAACATTTCAGGTGAGGAAGCCTGGAGGAGGCGTGCGGCGATGAGCGGGGCAGCAACGCCGGTAGTTCCAAGGTCCCCGTCCCCGCCCAGTAATGCAGATGGTTTTATCATTGGGAAGTCTGAAAGTGGTGGGTTGGGGCTTGGGGCTGGCGGCCAAATGACCGCAGCACAAAGAATGATGGCGAAGATGGGGTGGAAGCAGGGTCAAGGGCTTGGTAAGCAGGAGCAGGGGATTACTACTCCCTTGATGGCCAAGAAAACGGATAGGCGAGCCGGGGTGATTGTGAATGCTAGTGAAACAAAGCCGGAGAAGAAGGCGAAGAGTGTCAGCCTTAACGGGCCACCCACGAGGGTTTTGCTGCTTAGAAACATGGTATGTGTATGCTTGACTTTCTCATGCTTATTGATGCTTTATGCATGCAAATGCAATATGGTTTGGTGTATGGATACTGTTGTGAAATTATTTTTGGTTCCTCTGGACGATGATACTACAAATGTGATTTACAATCATTTGAAATTCGAGGGCAACCTCAATCCCTTGAAACCTATCCAATGGATAAAACTGGCTATGTTTTAGCAGTAGATACATCCCGAAAGCTGATTAAGTAGTTTCTCAATCTAGTAATCAGCTATCCATATTTTCCAAGACATGGTTTAGTGCTTATATTAGTATGCCACAAAAATGGATATGGAAGAATACGAAGTTCAAAGGGACTTTTCTGAAAATACTTTCTGGCTAATGAAGCGGGATTCTGTTCAAAGGGTCTTTATGGAACTGTTCTTGTATCAAATAGCTTCTTCCCTTTCGTATACAATGTACTTCTCATATGACCTGGCATGCTTGAAGATTGTCTTAGAGTTTCTAACTCATTGTGGTGCTCAACCTTCTGGTCCCTATTACAATTTTCGTGTATATATCATTAATGAATTCACCATATATGGTATAGCTTTTCCTCAACTGCTTGAACTATTCTGTCTTTAATGCCATTCCTTTCCTCAGCTGGACCTTAAGTTTAACCTCCACTGCTGAAATCAGTCTAGTCTTTACATCGTTAGATTGTTGATCAGAACAATACTATAGTTCCATGACTTTAACTTCTGCTTCATTTTAAAGCACATTTGTTTTCTAGGATTAAAATTGTCATTCCACTGACCTATCTTGATAGGGCTAATCATTGGACTGAAGCAAAATAATTATGTTACGTCTGTTAGGAACCATCAAGAAAAGGGTGCTTCTATTTGCACCCACTTTGTTACCGACTACGGCCATTTCTGAATGAAATTGTTAGCTATAATTTTACCCACGAAAAAAAAATTGTAACTTTTCACGCCTTGAATAAAACTTTCTGACCTTCCAACATAACATAAGCACTCAACTATCCTTTCCCTTATAATCTAGCATCCAGTTACCAACCCCCCC
>JADOBS010302243.1:0-13629 GCA_015708375.1 Cydonia oblonga
ATACATATATATATATATATATATATATATATATATATATATATATATATAGGTGGATTGATTTATTCATATGAGTATGATGTTAGACCTACATCTGGTTAGTCTTCAACAAGGATCACATCTCCTACATATCTTACATATAGCATTGCAAGAAATGGCATGAAGAAAGAGATCGAACATACCTGAGAACCTCATCGATCAAGCAGCAAAGGCAGCAGCAACACCAAGAGAGTCTTCTACTCACTAAAGAACCTAATGTCAAAACCCTAGCGATAGTTCTAGATCTTGTTTTGACGTTATCTTCGCATGAGTAGGGACACCTCCTACATAGACTTATAATCCAACTGCATCCCAACTATCGTGGGATCGTTGAATCCTTAAAAACCTCCACGTTTGTCAGTTGTTAAACCACAATTGAAGCACATATTTAGTATCCTACAAACAAGGGATTTTATCCTTTAAATGGTTTTGACTTTAATTAATTAATTACACGTATGATTGTCCTTATTATGCTCAATGACAATTCAATAGAGTCCTAACATTCTCCCACTTGAATTATCACTAATCATATCCTTAATCAACGTTTGAATCAAATTAATCCCTTAGTGATCACTTTTCTCAACACAACCATCAATCCCTTTGCATATCTGCCATAAATTATTTCAAAGAAATGAACCTTAGAAAATCTTGTACATCAATTCGTACAAGCACCCTAAGATCACATACCCAAAATAACTTATGCATGATACAAGTACCGAAACAAATTCAAAGCTTTGTTTCCAAGCTCCCACTGATCAGAGCAGTCCACCATTGTCAAGCTTTTGTTTAGCTCCAATGGAATGCTTACGATACCAAGCACATTTAGTCTGAATCTTTCATCAGTTCACAACATTTCAATATATTGCATACATATATTTGTACATATACACAATAGCTGAAATAAAACCTCAACCATTAACATGGTAAAATTCAAGAGTATATGAGTTCAAGCTTTATTTTTAACAAAAGATGAAATCAAATGAAAGATAACTCTTATTTCCACACAGTAGCTGAATCAAAAGATTCAACCGTGCCCATGTTTGCCACATGATTATTGAAAACTCCCACTGCCAGAGGTTTTGTAAGAAGGTCAGCCAACATTAGAGTGGTGTCAATGTGTTCTATAGACACCATTCATGCCTTCACCTTTTTCTTTATAGACAAATATTTCACTTCCATCATTCATACATGTTTATGTTACACCTTTGGGCAAGAAACGTAAACAACCATCATTTGGAAAATAGATTATGTAACCTTATTGTATAGTAGTCATGTAAAAGATTAAGAAAACAACCAAGATTTCAAGTCTTTGAATAAGAAAACAGTCAACTTAATTCTTTCAAAAATGTTATATCTGAATAAATCTCAAACCATTCATACATTCCTTTATTTGGAAAAGAATATTGACATGTTATGAATTTTAAAAAACACAACTTACATAATCCATTACCTGAAGTCTTTTCACTGTTGTACCAAATCTAAGACTTTATTGTTATGCTTCCAACCATCTGAAGAATCCAAGAAACATTAGGCAAAGGAACAATCCACTTAACATTTTACAAAGTACAATATACTAAATAACGATTTGAACCACACAAACTTCTTTTCTTTTGAAAAGAATAAATACTCGGTATAAATTGCTGATCATAAACATATATATAGTTTCTTTGAACAAAATTCCTTATAATTTCACTTTATTGAAAAATTATATCAACATTTGTTCAAGAATAACTCATTATGATTGTTGCTCCTGCAAAATGTTAGTTTCAATAACTGCCGAGATGAATAATTTTGATCATCTTGCCATTCAACTATGGCGCCTAAGAAACTTTATTGACATGAATTGTTAAAATTGAAGACTAGAAACCCAAGGTCAATTTATAAGGTGATTTGAATGACTTTAGATCAATACTCTTTACGAATCTCAGGCAGACTAATTGCATCATAAATCAAGATACAACATGAATCAAGTCTTTGTTCATATACTACATATACCATTTGTAGTAACGTTCAAGGTTGAGCATGCGTTTGATATCATGGTGAATTAAAAGAATAGGTCTTTTCGAAGAAAATTAAGGTTCATTACAGCTTTATGCATATTGTTTGCAACGTGTATATCAATTAGACATCAATAGCCACATAATGAATTCATAGTAACATTTTTACCTGCAATTGACAGCAATGGCGTCAATCCAGGGGTACACATACCACGCTAGCCTTCGGGGACCATATTGAAGTCCGCGAAGTGAGGCCTTCCCTTGAGCCTGATGGATCGAACGTCCGGTAACCACCTGATCACCATCCTAGGGATGACAGCGTAGCAATTCCCGCTGAGAATCACATCCTGCACCACCGTTCGATCTTGTACCACGACTTGCACACCGTCGAGATCGAGTTCCGATCCTGGTCCGTCTATATGAATGAGAACACATGCTCCAGCACCTCACTGGGAAATTAGTTCTGTCATGTTTAGCATTTTCCACAACTTAAACTGGTTGAACAACACTAAACCGATGCCGTTCTTCCGACTTCTCTTATGCCGCCATTCCGTGATATCAGAGGAAGCCCAGCAATCACTATGCTCTAGTTCACAAATTGAACCATTCATATACTTCCTTTTTGAAGAGAACAGTATGTATGTCATGATAAATGAATTACAATATCCTGCAACCTAATTCATGCAACAATGCTCGATAAAATCCCATTTTGATGTGATCTTCTAAACAATTGTGCATCGGTGCAAAGCCTTGTTTCCTTAAAATTCTTTAACTTTGTTCTGAAAGTACTAAGGGTTATATGTGATATGTTTAGACTAAAATAGTTATGAATCCAAGCAGACTAACCTTGCTCTGATACCAAATGTTAGACCTACATCTGGTTAGTCTTCAACAAGGATCACATCTCCTACATATCTTACATATAGCATTGCAAGAAATGGCATGAAGAAAGAGTTCGAACATACCTGAGAACCCCATCGATCAAGCAGCAAAGACAGCAGCAACACCAAGAGAGTCTTCTACTCACCGAGGAACCTGAAGTCAAAACCCTAGCGATAGTTCTAGATCTTGTTTTGACGTTATCTTCCCATGAACAGGGACACCTCCTACATAGACTTATAATCCAACTGCATCCCAACTATCGTGGGATCGTTGAAGCCTAAAAAACCTCCACGTTTGTCAGTTGTTAAGCCGCAACCGAAGCACGTATTTAGTGTCCTACAAACAAGGGATTTTATCCTTTAAATAGTTTTGACTTTAATTAATTAATTCCACGTATGATTGTCCTTATTATGCTCAATGACAATTCAATAGAGTCGTAACATATGATGCATCTCTTTAGCTGGGCATATTTTCCTGTGATTAAAGTTTTCGTATCTTCTTGAGTATTGGTAATGATTACAACCCTTAATTAAGTCGTATACATAAGAACAAGTTAACTACTTTGGCTAACTTATTAACTTTGTTAATGTTTGCGTTTAACAATGAAAGGGTATTACCGTTACAATCCGGCACCACCACCATCTTAAATTTGAGTATGTAATTAGAAGCAGATATATCATTATGTATATATGTGGCTAAAACCAGACGTGAGTACCGCTAAATGGATTTCTCCATTTGTGGTGGCAAATCCAAATCTTTTTTTTTTTACTGATCTGATTATGCACTTGGATTATATCTTGCATGAATCTAGACTATTGAAGTGTGATTTTGAGATATATGTATTTCTTTGAAATACATGGCTGCTTCCATCTTCATGTTTACTTGAATTATAAATATACAGAAAGGATAAGGCAAGTTTTTGGTATTCGATATATGAAGAAATTATAGAAAGGAAAGGATAAGTATGCTTGTGGGCACTGCATATATAAGTATACATTGCCTCTAAAGTGCTCATTTGGTAGGATTTGCCTACGGATGTGAGTTTGGTGTTTAATTTTAGGGGTATTTAGATTTAAGGACCTAAAGAAGATTATCTTTTCATTATAACCGGGATGCTTTTATAATTCTAGTTTTAGTCCCTAACTTTAAAACTCATAATCAATCATATTAAATACCCTTGCCCACTTTTATTATTTTCAAATTTTTTTTCCTAAAATTCCTAATTTAATCATTAATCAGACCTTAAAAATAGGAATTTTTATTTCTACATATCAAATTTAGTAATTTAAAATGGAAGACTTTTTAAGTCATTTTGCTAATGAGAATTAAACTATATAAAAATTTATATAGAGAATCACAAAACCAAACAAATAAATTAATATGCAGACACACTAAACAATATACATTATAAAGGTACATGAATATATACATAGGTGCATATATATGGGTACACATATATACAAAGGTTCATATGTATAGGTACACAAATGTATGTATAAGTGCATATAAATAGGTACACATATATACATAGGTTCATATGTATAGATACACAAACGTATATATAGGTGCATATATATCGGTACATAAATATATATTTATGTACATATGCATAGGTACACAAATTATGTATACAGATATATACATGCATATAAACATATATGTGTTGTTACCACTTAAGCAATTTTTGTACCAATATTGAATAAACATTAAGTAAAAATCTTCTATTTATAATACTAAAAATAAAACAAAACAAAAGTTAATAATTATTAGCTAGATTTTAGGTGATATATAAAAGTCAAAGGACCAAAATCAATAATCAATCTTACACCCAACTTTAATGAAAAATAGATCTTATTTAGAGATTATAATCTAATTTATACAAAACACGATTCCATGGAACAGCATTCGGTGCTTTTGACCAACATAATCATTTTCCATTGGTGTAGTTGGTGGTTCTAGCAAGTTCATAAATATTGTTCGGTTTGATCAAATGACTTGATTTGCATATACTTGCATGTCTCTTAGGCCATTTCAGATAAGCATGAACATGGGTTAGAATCCTCGCATCTATTGGCAAAAAGACAAGGAATTCAGCAAGAGTTTTGTCCTTAATTACCACATGAACGTTGTATGAAGTTTTCATACATGCGGCATCATAAGTGATGTTCCATTAGTCAAGGCATAAAACTTCATTATTTGGGATGAAGTTGCTATCCCCTTAGTAAGATGACTATTAAATTGTGGGAGTCAATACCTATGTTGAAGGAAATAAAGAGACTTTGAAAGTATTAGAATACTTTGCATAGTCACTTTGATAGGCCAAAGCCTAAATTCAAAAGCGGATGACATTCCCTTTGTGAGGGTTCCAAATCCGTCATCCATGGCAATTTGAAAGTAGGCTACGGATGAAAGCCAAGAAGTGATTTGCCTAGAACTGAGTAGTGAGGCATTTAAGGCCTATATTCAAAGGGAGTTGACATTCCTTGGCGGGGATTCAATTTAGGCTTGAATGCCTAAAAAGATAGATCGAGTCTATCTTAGTTGTTCCTTACTTCTTAAAGTGGAAAATGTGATCAATTTAATGATAGCATTAAAAGAAACTACAATTATGAAAGAATTGTGGGGGTTGGTTAAAAGTAATTTGTTAATTTAACGACATTTAAGATGTCATAACTTGTAATGAGAAATTGTTTAAGGTATGGCAAGGTTAGATACCTTCTTACAAATACCTTAAATGTGGGGGAGTTTACCCAAGTGCTTAGTGTTAGCAAATTACTTAGTAATTAAGTCCTAATATAATTTTGAGGACTTGACATTTCAGATAATGTCAAACAACTACTCTCGTGTGAAATATAATTTCATAAGATGGATTGTGCACACCATTAAAAATAGTCAACCTAGTAGTGGATCCAATTATTAAAGGTTAGACTAGAGAGTAAGTTGATCATCGAGGGGAATGAGGCTAAAGCCAACATAACTAATGAAATAGCCGAGCATAAACCTAACTTAGTTGATTGGAGATCTCATGGTCTAAGTTTAATAAGCAAACTAGTTGGGCATGATTCAAAAAAGTTAACACACTATATACCTCATTCCTATGATGGAAGAAGTGTGTTGTCTGCAGACGTTTTAGGTTGTATATTTATATTTAATGACAATGATATCTTATAAATAAGAGGAATAAAGCAGACTATTCTTAATCAGTGCTCACCTATGTGAGAGTAGAAGTGGGTCGCTTCTATGAGTATGAGATGGTTAAATTCTCTAAAGATCTCATGAATCCGGGATTTGTTCAAGACCAAAATGAACATAACCGTATGAACCAGAATATATTAGGATTAGTGATGGTGTTGCTTATTGTCTTGGTTTACTGCTACGGTGAACAATTCAAGATTCCATATTCACTGCGTCACCAAGTAAATCCGATAAGTATTCACTAAGGTAGGTTCAATTCCAAAAGACACCTCTCCCGATGCATCTCTTGTCCACCTGTACTCTCAAATTCTTCCTAATTTTTCATTCATGTGGGGGATTGTTGGAAATTATATATTATAGTTAATATTATAATATTTAATTTTTGTATGAATGAAAAATAAGAGTTATGTGTCATAGTTGAGTTCAAATTCATGAGTTGTATCTGTTCGTTGGAACTTTAGGCAACAATCATAATGTATCAAAAAAAAAAGGTGGCTTGAGTTATATATAAACTCAAGCATCCCACTTGTCTAATAGAATTAAGAGAAGAGTTTTCTCCAACGTCTTAGTAAAAATCCGAGTCGTGTCTTGAGAGTACAGAATATATGAAGTTCGCCAGAGTCTGGAGATTGAAGTGCTTTGACTTCGGATTTATAGATTGTTGAATCCTGGGAGACAGACGCCTACCGAAGTACAAGCACAAGAGTATGGGCGAAATTCTATCTTAGGACATTGCATTTATGCAAGCCCCAATCTCCAAGTTTGTCAGTTTTTTCTAACTTTCTCTCTAGTTGTTTATATTAATCTCATAAATAATTGATGTTGTGAATTTCTTTATGATTATTATGATTGGAATTATATTATTATTTCTCATATTTTCTAATATTGCTCCAACATGCCCCTTGTCGTTGGTAACGTTCATCCATGTATTTTGTCGCATAATAGTCGACTATACGTGCCCAAGCTTTTGTGTGATGCTAGATGGTTGTCGAGCTAAATCCTCAAGTTATGGTTGCTAGTACAAGGCAACTTCTTTTGTCTATGCTATGAAGTGTGTAATATAATCCAGACTTTGTATCTTGTATATAATTGCGGGTTCGGTATTGTCAAAGCTTATATAAGGATACTGTAAAACAAAGAGTAAATTGTAGCTATATATGGTTCCTAAATTATGATTGAATTGTAGCGATGGTATCTCAACTAAAAATTCATTAGGTTTGGTACTTCAATTCGGCAAAAGGTGTAGCATTGGTCCTTGAGTGCTAACACCATTAAATTTTCAGTCAAAATGTTGACGTGGTAGGCACATGGGACCATGATTAATATAAATAGTATATGAAAATTTAAAAAAATTAAAAAAATGGAGACTTTGGAAGCGGTCCCTAACTATGAATATTATTTGATTGAAACCTTGTTGGTTTTCAATTTTTGATCAAAGTCCCTGAAATTAATGTGATAATTTATTTCTATGTATGTGGCAACCCGTCCCAAATTATTGTATATGTTTTATCCCCGAGTATATAAAATGACGTTTATGCTCTCGAGGCTTAGCGACATGGATATACGTTTATAGTTTCGAATTATTCTTTCAGCTAACGTAACTAAATCGTACTCGTTGTCATGAGCGTTTCAACGTGAATAAGGGTTGAAATGGGTTCATAATGAAACTGTTACAAACAGATAAAGATAATTTGGGTTGTCATCATATGCCACCAATCACCTTAATTCCTACAATCCATAACCCAATCAAAATTGGATTGGTTTTATATTCACTTGGACCCAATTGTGTATGCCCTAATTTCCATAGCCCAATTAGGGCTTATGATTTTGTTTATGTTGGCCAACTCGTGACCACACACACACACACGCACACATGCAACCTTCTTCTCTCCCCTCTCTTCCCAAAATTTCATTCCCGTCTGTACAACCGTGATCTCCAACTCACAAACATCATCTAAACACCATATATCAAACCTTTGAGGACCTCCATCGTGTTTCTCGTAAGTTCACGATCCCATTTATACCATTTGTTCGACATAAGGACCCCGAGAACCCTGGAACTCTGAACTCCGGCGAGGAGTCCAATTTCTTTAGGCGTGATCAAGGAAGATTTACGTGGTTTTGAGACTCAAAAAGGTATCCACACAACTCATCTAGTGTTTTAGACTAGTTTTGGTTAAGGTTGAACGTAGGAATAAGCTCGGATGTGGGTTTCCAGGTTTAGCAAGTTTTCCAAGGATTTTTCCGGCTAGGTTCAGTTAGATTTTGGACTTCAAATAGGTAAGGTTGTGTTCTTCTTGTTGAGAGCTTCAAATCCATATAAAATTCATGAATTTTGGTTGAGAATTGAGTGAGATATTGAAGTTTTAAATTTTCCCAAAAACCATCGACTTTGACGGAATATACAAACGGCATCAGGTAAAGTTAACAATATATACTATTATTTAACGGAATATTCCTTAACGCCGTTAGGGTTTCCGTCTAGCGTGCCAGGCACGTGCCTGCTCGTGGTCGGCACGTGTGGCCATGCCGTGGTCGACAAGTGAGGGCGCGTGGGACATCGGAAATTTTTTCTAAAAATATGGGGATGTTCGTGGTGTTGAGTAGGACACGATGGTATATTCAAACACCCCAATTGAGCAACGTATGAGAAGTTATTCCATAATTTTGGTTATGTATTTTCGAATTAACGCTAATTTAGTTGTTTCGCATATAGGTGAGACATTCCTGGAGGACGAGCGTAGCTAGGCGAGACTCGGGGGTTACTACCCTGCTACATACCAGTGAGTGGGCTTTTGGTTTTGTATATACGTATATATGATTTACTTTTTCCCAGAAATTGTTTTAAATGGATTTACATTTTAAATGCCATGTCAATTGCATTATATTTTAGAATATGCATTAGTATAGATATGCATGTTGTTGCTTGACGCTGCGGACGCTCAGGTAAGCTTCAGGTGAGTATATATTGATGATAGTGGAATGCATTGTTGTGATTACGTGGATACATTTAGAGCTCATTATCCTGTACCCCGATGTCAGTGCTCCCGCCCGTGGCCAGGGCATAGTCTTTCACGTAATGTTCACCTCCCGCACCACAGGCTCACCTTGGATCCAAATTTGGTGCACAGTCCTGTCATACAGACCTCAATAGGTGGTTTCAACTCATAGGTGACCCGCGATTTATCGCACAGCCTTCACGTGATCGTAGCACTTGAGCGTACTTATTTACATCCAATCTTGTCGTACAGACCACAACATGTAGTTCCGACTCGTGTGCAGGCATACTTGATGAGCTATACTGACATAACATTTTACATTGATTTATTTCACCTGACTTACTTATTTCATTGCTGAGATACTTGACATGGCATATATTTACATCCAACCCTCTCGAGTATGATTGCTATATACATACGTACTATTATTTTCTGGGAAAGTATACGGGTTTTATGGTGATGGTTATTACTTTTGAAAAGAGAAATGGTTTTGAAAAGTTTTGTTTTTGCCCACTCACGTTTTCTGTTTTGCGCCCCTCCAGGTTCTAGGTAGACTTTCGTGTTGGTGGCTTACGACTCTACGGCAGTTCTGACATACTTCAACTAATGTAGGAATTTCTTTCTTGTCTTGTATAATTAATACTTAGCCTGCTAGACTGCACTTAGGCTACCTATGCTCTGAATATGTGTATATACACTGTAAATACCTTCACTCGCAGTCGCACTTATATACTTGTTTAGTATGAGTTAGCTAGTTTGGTTTTTATTTACTCACATTTTCGTATCACTATCACTTCTGCACCGCGCACATGGCTACGTCACCCTCACATGACGGCCAGCATGCCTCGATTTAGGTCGGGGTGTGTCAATGTATGTTACTATATTTTTTAAATTAAAAATTAAAAATTTTAGTTGTTTATATACATGAGATTTTAAATAAAAACCATGATTTGTAGGATTAAAAATATTAAAATATAAATATACTATTGTGTGTGTGTGTGTGTGTAAACATGGGTACATTCATCAAAATTAACCAAAAAATTTATATAAAAAAAGTGGTACATTTTACATATAACAAATTGGTATATTTAAGAATGAGTACATTTTAAGGTTAAAAATTTGAAAAAAAATTACATGAATGGGTACATATAATTAGCATGGGTACATTTAGAAAATAAAAAGTGGGTACAAATAAAAAAAATAAAAAAAATATTGGTACAAATACAAATAAAACTTTAAAAAATATGGGCACAAAAAGAAATTAATATATGGGTACAAATTAAAACTAAAAAGAAAATTGGTACAAATTAAAAAAGGGTTGCAAATTAAAAATGGGTATAAGCTAAAACTAAAAATATAAGATAAAAAAACTTAGCCATAAATATAAATATACTAATTGTAACATTTTTAACATTAAATGAATATATTTAGAAATAAAAAATATTTTATTATTAAAATAATTAATGATGTTATTAATACCTAAGGACCTTGATTAAAATAAAATAAAAATTGAAAAGGAATAGAGTTTTAATCAATAGAGTAGCAAAATGAAGGATGATAACCTAATTTCTCCTTAAAAAAAATTAAAGAAAAGAGCTTTCCGTTATCTCCTTCACCAGTAACAATGTCATCGACACCAAACATTGTACGTAATTTTATGAAGGGTTTAGGGTTTAAGGTTTGCTAATATATTAAATGAGAGCAGGAAAATGGGAAGGTATTAATACAATTGAGTTCTGAACTTCTTAGGGAGAAAATAGTACAATAATAAGATTTTAAATTTTAGTTTTTTTAAGTTAAAACTATCAAAATAAACCCCATGTGCTTCTACTCACTTGATTAGTTGTTTTGAATTGTCTTGGAATTTTGAAAAAGAAATTTTAAAATTAGTAGTATGGATGTGTTAGATATGAGTTGGATTTGCTCAAACTAAAAGCATACTCATAAGAGCTTACATGGGACTTGAAAAATGGTAGATATATTCCATTTTAGAACTTAAGGAATTTTTGGATCTCTAAAAATGAAAGAATCTCCCACAATAAGGGGTTATGTACCTTATAGACTCTATGATGCTATATATTTATTTATGCAGTAATTGAATTATTAGGTTAAAAAAAAATGTGTTAACTTTTCTTGAGCTTTTTTGACGTGCTATCTTAAAAAAAATTATGAATTTTCAAACCTGAAAAAATTAAAATTCTTACAAAGTTAGATTTTATCATTTATGAACCGTTGTATTAGGTTCTCTTATCTCAATCTCACCCGTGGGTTTGTTTATCTAAAATCAGACAAAATAAGATTCTATTTCAAAACAACCATTGTATTGAATTATCTTATCTCAATTTCATCATTTTTTATTTTTTTATTTTTTTATTTTTTTCTGATTGGCACATTCTCCCAAAGCAGACAAGATAAGATTTCGTTTTCCACTAACCATTAGATTAAGGGCTGGTTTGGTATTGCTGTGCTTTAAAAAAAAGTTGCTTCTGCTGTGCTGTGAGAATAAGCGGCTGTGAAATAAAGCAGCAGAGTGTTTGGTAAACTTTTTTGTAAAAGTGCTTTTGAAAAAAAAAACAGTATTATAGTGTTTGGTAAAGTTTTATGTAAAACAGATGTGAAAAAAAGCCGGTTTTTCAAAGCTGGGTTTTGCAGCTTCTTGTTTTTGGCTTTTTTTCACCCAAAACTGTGAAAAAAAGTTGAAGCTGGATGTTTACCAAACACAAAAAAGCTGCCAGCTTTTTTTGATACTAGCTTTTTTTAGAATCACCTCAGTACCAAACCAGGCCTAAATTTCTCATCTCAATCTAACTCATTGGATTGTTGTCTCTAAACCACCAATCTCCGGAATAATTTTATTGCACGTATACGTGTGGAATGAACATGCACAGAGAGACTAATTCTTGTGTTTGTAGCATTTAAATAACTAAATTATAATGATTTATAATTTTGGTCCATTCGCTTGTTTATACTTTCAAATCACTAGAATGTGATGCCCTTGCAACTTAGGTATGTTGTTTGTTTATATTTTCGGTTTAGGTCTCTAAGCTACAAATGTCATTTCAATATATAGCGTATCTTTGTTTTAAAATTAATAAAAATAGTAGAACATCTTATATTTATTCTTTGTCTTAAGCATTAAACATACAAACAAAATGGAGGACCTTTGGAACAAAAATATGCAAATAAAAAAATTAAAAAAAATAATAAAAAGAGGGTATAAGTTCATTTGCAGTTGGGGGAGGGTAGCAGAATTTGGCTCGCACAAGCTGCTCTTATGGGACCCACTACTTTTTGGGGGTTGGATGTAGCCTCATTTTTTGCTACCCAGAAAAAGAATCTGCTAGCCAAAATGATGGATCTAGCTCTATTTTTTTTTCACAAAGGCTTCAAACATAGTAACCTTATTGAGAATAAATCCCCATTGAAAATGCTCTAAACAAACTTTTTTTTTGGAGTTCTCAAATCTCAAATAGGCTAAAGCTCGTTGCTGACTCCCCTGGATGTGCCTCATCGGTTGTAATGATCGAATCAGGTTGATGTACAAGCGACGCAAATTCAAGCGATAAGATGGAGCCGGAGGTTCGAAGGACCACCAGGCTACTAGCCAAACCCAATAGAAGTCATCACAATTATGATTACCATTTCTTTTGCACGCTTAGCTATAAAAATTGGGTTCCTAATTGTCAGTTATGACGAATTTACAATACTATCCTTCCACCTTAAATTAGACTATAGCTCGATAAAATGGAGTAAATATTTAATTTCAAGTGTAAAGTGACGATATTTTAATTTCATAAGAGAAAATGAAATCAAAATCGAATTTAAGGAGTAGTAGTATCAAATAAATAAATATATATATATATAGCTGTAAATATAAAAGAAATCTTACTTTATGGTTCCCATCATATATATATATATATATAATAAAAAAATAAGAATAATACTTAGATACTCATTAATGAATACTCACTTTTTGAATTCACTCAAGATATTGTAACATACTTTCTATTGTTAAAAAATAATGAACATGTTATCAATTTTTCTTGGGCTTTAAAATACAAAAAACATATGGCGTGGTTTGATTGGTGCAAATTAGAAACTGGTTAGATATATAGGGCTGGGCACGGGCCTGGCCGGGCCCATTTTTGAAGGAACCGGACCGGACCTAGGTTCAAAGGAAACGGGCCGGGCCGAGTCGGGAATTACAATTTCTAATATAGGAACCGAACTTTACCCTGCTCGGTTGAAAAGGGCTGGTTCGGGTCGGGTCCACAGGTCCTTTTTATTTTTTTTTTAGGGTAATGCTAATGGAAATTATAGAACTTATGTAATGCTAATGGAAATGAAAATTATGTAACAAACTGCACGGAATGCAAACTGCACAAATTGCAGTATCTATGAAGCTAAAAAACACCACTGGGTTGAAATTAAAAAACACCATTGAGAGAACAGAATAAGAGATTTTTTGCTATTAAAAATTAGTCTTCAACACTGAGTTGACTAAAAAACACCACTGG
>JADOBS010302244.1:0-13629 GCA_015708375.1 Cydonia oblonga
AAGAACTCCTCTACTCCGTGGACGTAGCCAATCTGGGTGAACCACGTACATCTTGTGTTGTTTGCTTCCCTGTCTCTGTCCATTTACATACTTACCTATACCAGTGACCGGAACAATCTAGTGAAGGCCATAAACTCGATACTTTCTGTTGTACCAAAGTCCTCGCTGATTTTGTGCATCAACATAGGTTATATATTTATTCACATAAACAATAAACATATTATTTGATGATTATTATTATGTTCCTATAATATGAAAAGTCAAATATCATCGTGCGTGAATTTCTTCATATATATGCATTTTATGTACCTGTGTGGCTATGTATATATTATAGTTACATACATATATACTTGTACCAAAACTTAAATAGTGATATATTCGTACTGAAATTTATGTATCAATACAATTGCACTTAAGTTTGTGTTCGTACAATTGTATCGAAACTTACGTACCGATATTTCATACTTATGAGTATTTAAATATAAATTGTTTTGTATTGTTGTTGACTTTATTTTTAATTCTAAGCAATTGAACATTAAAATAAAATATATTTTATTGATATGATTGGAGCACAAAAAAATAAGTTAATTGACACACCACGACTCGGAGGGTTCACTTGGACTCTGAATTGAGTTGTGCTGGTTACGTCACCGTGATAGAGAATTTCAAGAGTAAATTTATAAATTATGAATTAGCTATAAATATTATGGTAAGTCTTAATAATAGAAACTTAAATTAAATTTATAAAACCATCCAATTTAAATTTAAGAAAACAATCTTATATCTTTATTGTTTTAGGCTTATTCTATTAATACCCCACATATTGTTGATTAAACCTTACACACTTAATACATCCCACACTTGCTTTTTCAATTAAAATTTATCTTAATACACCTCGCATACTTTCTTATAATACCCTTACATCCCACATTCTCATACACCTAATATTTTCCACATACACCCCACATTTTCTAAAAAGAGAAGTGTACAATCCGGTATGTTGAACTTGAATTTCATTGGGTCATCACAACCAACCTCCTTTTCTTTGTCTCTTAAGCCTTTTGCTAACAAAAAAGAGGATTTCTGCTAAAAAATAGCAACTGGGAGGAACCTAACAGAGCAAAAGCAAACCCGATAAGATGAATAAGAATGGAAAAGGCGTTGCTAGGTTGGCCTCCTATGAAATTGGGTGGTATGGAAAGCAAAAATAGGCTTAAATAATTACCGATGTCGTTGAATAATTAAAACAATAACAAATATGAAATTTTACCTCATGTGAAGTTTCCGAAATATTGATTTCGTGTTCCATTCGTTAAATTTTTTCTCAATTAATGTGTTTATAGTTTTAATAGTTAGAATTTTATTCAACAATGGAGTGGAGGGTGAGATGAGTTTTCACAGTTGAAGAAGATAAATAATACATTAAAGGTAATTTGGGGTGTATTTAGAAATTTCTTATTTTCTTTAAATCTCATAAGGTTGAAATTGTTATGCAAGCATAGTAGGTTACATAAGCCACTTAATATTAAATTTGAATATGAAATGCATTCAACATTATATGAGATGCTAATAAAAAAAAAGCCTTGTTTTATTAATATATGATACCGCAGTAACAATATACATGTTATATATAAGTCTATCGATAACAGACAACGACTCAACGAGTGCACAGCCGTGGCTTGCCTGGGCTCTGACACAGCCTCTCATACCTTAAGCATCACAAACTCCTCCTCAAGAATTAAAGCATATCATTTAAAAGCAAAAATTGTAGCTTTTTCTTTCCCGTGATTCATATCTAAAATCTACCTTCTTTTTATGCCAAATTAACTTGGCTTAGCCATCTTATAAATATATTCTTATTCCTCCATATAATGCTGTAGCTACCTCCCTTCCCAGATTCCTTTGCTCTCAATTTCTCAATCTGCTCTGAATTTTCAAAATTACCATTTTGTTTTATAGTCCAGTTTTCTGGAATTGGAGGCTAGAAATTATGTGTCACCCTTCAGGAGTGCCTAATTTGGTGAGACGGAGAATGACAGACTTGGCCGTGCTGCAGCAGCATCGCAGGTGGCTTCTTCTGCAGGCGTCTGTGGCGGTTGAGACGGCAGTGAACCTGCATGCGGCTGCAGCTGCCGCCAGAAGGGTTGGAGAGGCTGCTGCTGGAGGTGGCAGCGATACAAGGCGGTGCTTGTGCTCGCCGACGCGGCATCCGGGGTCGTTCCGGTGTAGGCAACACCATGCTGAGTATGTCTGGGGCGGTGGTCGGAAGTTGAGAGGAAGTATGTCGAGTAATTAATTAGTTCTATTATATTAGTGCAAATCGTGTGTACAATTAAGGAGAAAAGATGATCATATATATGGGCGATCTGTTTTTCTCTCAACTTATGCATGAAGTAATTCGTGCATAATAATAATTATGTCTTTTTTATTTCCCATTTCTAACGGTTTATTTTTTATTGCATTCGATTGTCCTGCCATCGATGATAAAACAAATTTTTATCGCAAGAATTTAAACTCAGGTGCATAAAGAAAACGCTAGCCGCTAATGTGATTACGAGTTTATTTGGATATACTTTTAAAATGACTGAAAACATGTTTAGAGAAAATGTTTTTATGTTCTAAAAGCATTTAAAGTGTTTTCTGCAAGAAGTACCAATTATGTGCTTATTCTAAAAAATATTTTAAATGTTTTTTTCTTAGGTTTTACTTGCATTTTTACTAAAAATTGATTCTTAAAACATCTTTACTAAAAACGATTTCAGTCATTTTAAAAATACATCCAAACGTGCTCCACTTCTGTCATCAAATTGGATAGAGCAGCGAGTCACTTCGCCCCCGAGTTTTAAATTCTTATCTCTCAAACGAAATTTCAAGGTTTAGTTTCGCAATACTTTGCATCGAGATTAAGCATTACCTCACAAATCACTAATCACCGAATTAGCGTTTTCCCCAAACCAATTTCTACCCCAATGTTGACAGTTTACATTATTGCATTTGTTGGTCCACACTCCATACTCCACAGTGTGCTTATGAAAATGACAATGATAATTCGAGATTTTATAGCATCCACCGACGTTAGATCCTTTGTTAAAAAAGAATTTTAACGAAAAGCTCCGGTAATGTTTACTTTAATGAAAAATCACATTTCTACACTAAAAAGTCAATTCTAGTACTATTCACTTTACCCTTTATTTTGTCCTTATCGTTAAAACTCAAAGTTTTTAAGTTTTTTTCATTAGTTTCCCTTTGTTATAAAATTGACACGTTTCGACCGCAAACTTGATTGAGGAACCAAATGTTACAGAGTACAGTGAAACAAGTAAAAGCCTTCCCCACTGGAATTTTCATCTAAGGATTTTCTTTTGCTATTCAAGCTTCGTTGATTGCATAATCAAGCACACCCTGTACACATTCTACATGCTGTCTGTGATCAATTCGAACTCGATAAGTATGCACACACAGACTGGAACTGTCGATTTTCGCCTTTAGCATCCAAATTAGAGATTATACAGCAGTAAAACTTCATTGATTTCACTGCAAGAATCAAAAGAATAAGGTAGTTAATCACTAGTAAATTAAACACTCTCATGGCTATTATGACAACATTTTCTGTTTAGAGCTTTTGCTGTAGAAACAAGACCGGATATTCAACATCTTACTAGAGCCAAACTGTATGAGTTACACATCTTCTCAAACGCGGGGTATCAAACCCCGGCACGGATGTGTCTTGTCTGTTGACCGAGATGGTCATGCGGAAGACAATGCAACTCAAGGACATTGAGGCAGCAAAATCTTGCAGGTAAAATTCTCATATGCAAGTCAAGGACACATCCACAGACACTAATATTTGAAAACTTCTTTCGTTAAATAGTATAAAGCAACTTTAGCCACCAGACGGCACAACTCTATCGTTGAGTTGATTGAATTTAATTTCATTATTTTCTAGGGATGCACAAGGAATTTGGCACAAAATCTAAGAGGACTCTGGCCCAGAGAAAGCAAATTCATGTCAACGTATCACCGATTCTTTGTTGAAAAGGAGGGTGAACCTCAAGACCAAATGAAACGACACATTATTACGAGGAACTGGTGTAAACCCGGCTTCTAGATGAACTAAGCCTCTAAACAAATTGGGTAGAGCCAAAGCATAAGCCTCGCTAAGAAATTAAGACAATATTTGTGGGGGTAGTGCTATCCACACACCCATTTTTACTTTTCACACACCCCTCAATTTTCAGCCGTCAGATCATCACTAAAGAATATCAACGGCCAAAACTTAACAAGGGTCTATGGAAGGTAAAAATGGATGTGTGAATAGCACTTTCCTATTTGTGGTTACAGAGCAAGAAGGATGAATTTTATCAATCTGTCAGGACTAACTATAGCACAGGAGGACGGAGCTTCCGAATATATGAAATTGACGTGAGAATAGGAAATGAATATGTCGCATGGACTATAGAGATTTTTGCAGAGTTTGAGATTAGTTAAAGAAAGCAGAGAAAATCCTCACCTTAGAGTAGCAGTCTTCACGAACAACTGTTTGATTGTTTGTACCTACATATACTTCACATGACGCTCTCGCCTGATTACCATTAAAGATCACAATTAGAATATTAGAATGAAAGATTTAACATCTAATCTAACATGCACGATAGAGTGGTTAAATGTGAAGTGAAGCACAACAGAATCAATGTCCACCTCAACCATCTCACCCTTATTCAATTGCAGCATTTCACACGTATCTTTTCTAAAGTGATAAATCTGTTAGCAGATAGCAATAGTCACTCTATCCTTATGTGCCTATTTGTTAGTACCCATCTTTCACCTACCAAATCTCGGCTTCCTTTAACTCTACGGTTTGGATCAGAATCTTATTTCTACTAGCAGCAGCACTATATCACATACTATGCATCAATGAAAAGTACACACAATTGTTCCTCTTTCTTTTCCGACACAAAATAATTTGGGGGCAAACAAGTAGCCCTCTGCACCAATCATGAGTGCATATACAAGAACTTATCAGCACCTTTCCTCTCAACTCATTTCCTAAATGATTGACCAAACTAGAAGTAAATCAAATTTCAACAATGCTGGATGTCTCAACCTGCTCTTGCAAAGTTGATCCTATGAACTACTAAATTACATAAAGAAGAAAACTTTACGAACCTCAAGAACAGTAAAGGCGAAATCAGTCAACCAAATGAGAAGTGAAAACAGGCACATTATGTGAACTAGTTATAACACTTCTTACACAATTTCCCAACTCTCTGATAGCAAAACTCAGCATACCGAATTTCTTATAAATACGAAAAATCGAAGACCACAGATACGGAGTGTTTGCAACTTTCTTTAAAAATTTCCCAAATAGATACAGATTCTAATACAAAACTTAATCTTTTTCTCTCAATGTTCAAACAAATATCAGACAGAACCAATTCCATATAAAAGCTTCTACATTGACTCAATTCGAAGTAAAAGACTCTACATTGCATCAAAAGCAAGTTTACCTTGATCGGAATCTTGAAGAACAAAAGCCCCAAACTTCCATCCACCTCCGTATCAGTATCAAAGGGAATTACCCCCTTGGCCAAATCTTCAAGCAAGTAGAACACGTCGTGGAGGACCTCGAGCCCGTCGATCACGAGCGTGGCGTTCACGTACGATGATGCTCTGGCCCTCACGCGCCCTCCGTCGGAGCTCACAAACCCTAGCTCCCTCGCGCGGTACCCCACCGTAACTTTGAGCGAGTCGTAATTCAGAGAGAAGAAGTCGCGATTTCGAACTCTGATGGTGAGAGAGAAGGAGAGGTCGAGAGTGGGCTTGGGGGCCGCGTTGATTCGGACGTGGTTGAGGTTAATTCGGGCTAGTTGGAGGGTGGGGTCGGAGGGGTAGAGGAAGAAGACAGCGGCGGAGAGGAGGAGGAGAGAGGTGGTGATTGAGATGTAGCGGCGGAGAGAGCGTCGGCAGCAGTAATCGGGAGTGGGGCGGTAATGAGTTAGAACAACGACGGTTTGCTGAGGTTGGGGGCTGCAGGGGCCTGACGGGATCGGCGCGTAGAATACGTACTCGCTCTTGGAGGAGGCCATGTTTGCTGGAATAGCTTAAAGACGCGACGACGACTTCAACAGAATTTTTCTGGCTTTTTCCCCGTTTATTTTCGTACGCAAAATATTAGGTTGTTGATTTGGTGGGCCATAGATCACGTGGCAGGATCTACGCCGTCCAAGTGGACCTTTACCAATCATGAACACAGGACCCCCAATATTAGGCCAATTTGCACATGCGACCCAGGACAATTTTGTTTTTAACTTCTGTACAACTTCCCCCCATGTAGAGAAATATAACAAATAACACAAACTTATTTCTATTTGTAACTCCGTTTCGTTTTTTGTTTTTCGTTGAAAGAGCAGAAATATTAAATAAAATAGCCTCTAGGCAATCCGTACAAAAGTTATCGAGGTCTAATGCATGCATTCAACAAATATAATCTTGAAAAATGAGGGGTCTAAATTAGTAGATATCGACAACAAAATTAATTTTTATAAACACGAAAAAAAAAATACAACAAAACTACTGTGACAGGACTTTAATATCCTCCAATTAAACCCGCAATCAGCGAGGAGCAGAGCATGCCCCTTTGATTAGATATTTACACAAAAAATTGCAAGTATAATAAAAATGAAAAAATAAAACGAAACACACTCTTGTGGAGGAAGAAAGAGATGACGTCTAATATCTGCAATTGAGCTGAAAATTGACAAAACTTGTTATGACAGAGTGTGCCTTAGTATTCTTTTGTGTTTAAATTAACTTCAAAAATCAGCTCATACAAGTCATGTAATGAAATTAAATAGAAATATTCCAGTTGTTAAGTGTTATTTTATCGTTTTGGTGATAATTTTTCAGGGAAAAAAAAAAGAAGAAGCTTAAGTGGTAAATGCACAAAAATGGAAAAACTAGGTGATCTTTTTGCAATATTTCTAAAACTTATTTTAGATTGGAGGTCGTAAAGTAAGGTGCGGCAATAGCGTATCCCTTGGGCCTTGGTAATACAAAAACCCTAGAAAATCAGACTTCCAGAAGGCAAAACCAAACGGCGGTTGCCTGACGAATTTGGCGGGTGAGAGTGAGAGAGTCGAGAGAGAGTTGGAGAAATCAATGGATAACAGAGAAGCAGATCAGAAAGTGCCAGTTTTCAAGGACAAAACCAAACGGCGGTTGCCTGATGAATTCTGCGGGATCTGCCGCTCCAAAAAGACTCTGATCGCTTCTCACATCCTCAATCACCACAAGGTTTCCAATCCCGTCTTTTTTACTGTTGTGGGTCGATTTGGTTTTTGTATGTTAATCGAAATTTGAAGTTTTGGGTTTTATTCAGATTGATTGTGTTTATTTTTATTTGGTTTTTCGCTATTTTCTTATATGCTGTAGCAGATGGATATGGCAAAAGAGGCTGGTGGGGAAGGGGAAGGAGAGAAGGAAAAATGTAATACTTGCGAAGAATGTGGTGCTACTTTAAAAAAACCTGCACATTTGAAGCAACACATGCAAAGCCACTCCCTTGAGGTATTTGATTGCTGTTGAATTCAAAGTTTCTTAGCTTTTACGTGTTTTTGTATAGGAAAAGTATGTAATTGGCTTATATGCACTGAATCCAGCTGATGATGCTCACACAGCTTAGTTTGTGACAATTTCATATGAGTTGATTGTGTCTATAGCTTTCCGTACTTTTTCGGTGAAGTTTACGTCATGTTTGCAACAATTTAAGATTGAAGTTTTGCAGGACTCGATATTTTTAAGAGCTATCTTTTGGATAGCGTGATGCATTGGATCCCACACAAAGCACTCCAAAATGCGAGAGGTTTTTGACTTGAATGGACCAGTATCAGGTGGGAGACCTCCTGTGAAGCTCCATCAAGCGAGCCTCAGTCACGTACCTTTCAGTTTGAGGTTTGAATGCTTGAACACGTGTAGTTTGTTTGTGAATTCGCTAGTTTGTTTGTGAATTCTCTTTTAGCTTTTTCTCTTTACTTTTGTATGAAGTTTTCGTTATGTTTGCATCGGTTGAAGTTAGAAATTTTGCAGGAATCAACATTTTAATGAAGTATCCATCGGACAACGTGAAGCATTGGATCCCAATCAAGAACTCCAAAATGCAAGAGCGTTTGACTTGAATGGACCAGTAACAGGTGGGAGACCTCCTGTGAAGCTCCATCAAGCGAGCCTCAATCACGTAATATGTGATTTGAATTCATGTTCATGTTGGTTTTGGAATTGTGTTTATTGGTTCGTTATTTATGTTAGCTTATTCTGTACAGAGGCCATATGTTTGTTCGGTGGATGATTGCCGTTCCAGCTTCAGAAGAAAAGACCACTTAAATCGCCACCTTCTTCAGCACCAAGGGAAACTCTTTAAGTGTCCAATTGAGAACTGTAATCGTGGATTTGTTTGCCAAGGTAACATGAGCAGGCATGTTAAAGAACTTCATAGTGAGGATGGCACCTATGTTGGAAGAGGTCAGAAGCAGCATGTGTGCCAGGAAATTGGTTGTGGAAAGGTGTTTTTATTTGCTTCGAAGTTGCGGAAGCATGAGAGTTCTCATGGTAGCTTTCATTTCTAAATTCTAAATCCTTATTTATGTTTTCGGCACTATGTTAATTGCAAACTAAAAACAGTATCCTTCATTTCTGTAGTTCATATGGATTCAGTGGAGGCATTCTGCTCTGAAGCAGGTTGTATGAAATATTTTACCAATGACCAATGCCTCAAGGACCATATCCTGTCCTGCCACCAACATGTTACGTGTGAGATATGTGGTTCCAAAAAGTTAAAAAGGAACATCAAAAGGCATCTACTCACCCATAAAGGAGGAGCGCCTTCAGTTGAGAGAATTAAATGCAGTTACAAGGGTTGTCTTCACACATTTTCAACTGTAAGTTGCGGCCTTGGATTGGTTGCATTGTTTTGGTACAGAAAATTTATTGTTTGTTATTCTGTGTTGCCATGGTTATTTTTGACTCCTTTTCGGGGTTTGGCTGGACATTTGCAGAAATCAAATCTCACTCAACATGCCAAGGCTGTA
This sequence comes from Cydonia oblonga, assembly GCA_015708375.1. NCBI lineage: Eukaryota > Viridiplantae > Streptophyta > Magnoliopsida > Rosales > Rosaceae > Cydonia > Cydonia oblonga. The sequence goes on from JADOBS010302244.1 coordinate 9,084, forward strand.
CACCTTGAAGATAAACCTTTTGCCTGTAGCTTTTCGGGGTGTGGCATGAGATTTGCATACAAGCATGTGAGAGATAACCATGAGAAGACTGGACGCCATGTTTATGCCGATGTGAGTTTTGTTCTTGGAGCATTCTATGTATGGATTTTCAGATAAGCATCTTTCCGGGAAAATGCCACATTACAAATTCATATTTGGAACATTATTTTGATTTGCAGGGGGATTTCGTAGAGGCTGATGAACAATTCCAGTCAAGGCCAAGGGGCGGCTGTAAGAGGAAGTGTCCCACCATAGAAATGCTCTTACGAAAACGGGTGACTCCACCGGATCAGTTGGGCCTAGGGCATGAGTACCTCTCCTGGTTGCTTTCACAAAACGCGGAGGATGAGAACTGAGTCGTGGCGTTCTAGTTAAAATTACCGGACACGCATACTAACCTATGAGAGTGAAAGCTTTAGGAATTAGGAATTTCTCAACACTAGATTTGGATGTTGGATGGTGTAATGAATCTCAACAATATATATATATATATTCACCAGTGCTGTTGCTGTTTGAATTCGTTCGAACAAGCGATGTATCAGAGTAGAACCTCGACATCTGAGGTTCCCTTTCCAGGACAGCAATCACATCCTTTACAGATACACTGCGTCGTGCCGCCCTTGGTTTGGGCGCGATAACTCGATCCTTTTTGCAGCCCCTTTTCTCTGCTTCTCGATTGTCCTCCATACTTCCTCCGGCTGTTGATGTAGGATTGCGGTTTATGTTGGCAGAATCATGTTGCGCGTATATCAACTGATATCGTTATTTTTCGAAGCAATTTGATTAGTGTCTTCAAGAGTATTTGTCGAGTTCAAGAGTATTTGTCGAGTGTTGCCGAGATATGCTTACCAGTCATTACACCAAACACTAGGTGAGCACCAAAGAGACTACCAAACATTCGGAGGGTCCCCCGAGAACTTTCACATGCTTGTTTCTTGGTTTGCGGGTGATCCTGGTCCCATGACCACCTTGGTCCCAATGTGCATCCGTCCTTATTTGTAACCCCTTCGACATTTTAAAGCTTTTCTTTCTTAGTCACAAAAAAAGGTTCAAAGTTGAGTTAGGATTATAATAGATTTAATGTTCGTTTCCTTTCAATGTAATGAAAAATTGATCCCATTACGTTTTTGACCTGTCTAACATAAAATGGTATGAATTTTGGCATCAACTATTAACGTTTAATATGTCAAATTCAATATTTAGTTGTGTAATTATAATTATGGTCGAGTGATTTTTGACCAACATTTAGATCAAAAGACCTCTTTAAAATATTATATTGTATTTACTTGGATACGATAATAAGAAGATCATCAAGGAGATTGACATAATTGTTTTTCACATTGTTTTAAGATTTTCGAGTGAAATACTGTGTTTTGTCAGCTAATATGAAATGAGTGTTTTTATTACCATGTTGTCTTCAAGTTTGAATTTTCTCCTCATGGAGTTAGTTTTTTCATTACCACTCCTTTTGCTTCTACAATAATTAGAAAAAAATGCATGGGTTAGATTAAATTATTTTGGAACCTTGATATTCATGTGAATCCGAGAAATTTTGAGATGAAAGACCAAGGAGTAAGGAGGATGTGACGGCACGCAACCATCCAATACCATGGGATAAGATATCGTTTGAAAAATCAGTTCCTATTATTGCATATGATATACATGAACTGACTAAAATCACAGCCTTACAAAACTAATCTCAGTCAGATATCCATATTATGGTCTAGAAAAAAGAAGTAAAAATGAAAGGAGGCAGTATACATGGATAAATTTTTCAGTCTCGGAAACACGGTTAGGCACACCTAGTGTCATAATACAAGTGGTTGAAATTTTTTTTTCAAGTATCCAACCACTTGTATTATGACATTTCATGTACCGAACCGTATTCCTGGCACTGCCACATTGAATTTTTTTCTTCATATAATAGCCAATACACTTCATATATAAAAAGAATAATTATTTGCAATGAGCGATTTAGAATTTTGTGCGACACAAATATACACTTAAAATAAATAAAAAATTGAGAGCTTTGTACGGTGACACCACCTGCACATGTCAAGGCCAATCCTGATTATACGTATTTCTCAAGTAATTTTACCATAGAGTTAGTACTATTTTGATGAAAAATTGGATACTTAATAACCCTAAACCCTATATATATATGTGTGCTCTGATTGTTCAAGAAGAAGAGAAGTACTAATTAATAAAGATAAAAGTATAACACTTGTATATATCCATCATATATTCATATAAAAACATTTACACCTGAATTAAGCAAGCAGAGACAAGATTTTCATTATACCTATTTGTATATACGTACAACTTGTATAAATAGTTGGATTAATGAAAAGGATGCAACACCAAACTTTTTTGCGGACTTAGTTAGCTAAGTAGATTGATCAAGTACTGATGTGGGAGAGAAAGAAGCCACTGAGTTATTATTGGTAGGCATGGACTTTGATCGCCTCATCCAAACCGATGACGTGGACCGGTGAAACCGGCACCGGAATGAGCCTTGATGGGTCGTTGGTGAGCACAGACATTGACCTTTTTGTGAAGTAATTGATGCAGCTTCTGAGTTGCCACCGTTTTCTGGAGTTGTTGAGACTTTCAGGCCGCTGCCATGGGAGGCCATGTTTTGATAGAGAATAGTGATACTAATGAAGGAAAAGCTTATATAAACTTATTGCCAGATTGCCTTTATATATAGGAGGAAAGTTAGAAGGGGAAAAAAAAGATTTTATCCTCGAAGAGTGTGCGGCAGGAAGTGATCAAGTAAGGCAATCAAGCTGTACCCTTGATTCCCACCCCTATTTGTCTCTCTACTAAACAAATTAGGAATTTGTGTTAAAAGTGATTTTCGTAATTCATTTATAATATTATATATCTATATGGTACGTTTAGTTTTTGTCAGGTACAATCTATATTTAATTTTAAATTAAAAATTAACAATGATTTCTGACCGCACAATGTACGATGAACAGACGTGGTTGGAGGGTCCGGAGAGGATCCTTATTCATTATTATTATCAGATAGGTGCATGGAATATTAGTTATATCATTCTTTATATTCCATTACTATAATTAATAATATAACGTAACAATGTAACTGTTTCACATAAAAATTATTCGTAAATAAGGTAATTTTGTTTTTTGTTTGTTGTTTCTAACCTACATCTGTGCTTTTCACGAAATTAATAGACTCTAAACCCTTGGTTATTATGCTAATCTGGTCTAAAGGTTGAAAAGGGTGACTAAAAACAGATGAGGAGTCATTATCTCAACTTCTAAATAAATTAATCATTTTTACCAAAAAAATAATAATAAACATGTATTAGAGAAGAGAATAGGACAAGATCATGAAATGGATTCCATAATCCACCCACTTAAAGAGTTTTGAGCTAATTCAAACTCCTCATATAATAACATTTAACCAGTGTGAAAGGCAATACTGTTTTAGAAGAAAAAGTGAAAGGCAAATCACGAAATGTTTACTATTTTTGTTTGTAATGGGAACTAGAATATTTTGATTCTTGACTTTTTTTAATGTTTCTTAATACATAGTTACTAAAATTATTTTGATTTTTTTCCCTTGAGTCTACTAACACATACGCAATAAAAAAGAAAACATAGATGACCCTCCCTACCCTGTAAATTGTAATGTACTTGAAAATTCAGGATTAAATTAGTTATGGGGGAAATAATTGATCTTATCTCAACTCCTTCTCTCTCTTATTTCAAACTTGTCGATTCATGACTTCTGTCGATAGAAAAAAAGTTGATATGGAAGGAGACTTGAAGATAAAAAAGGGTGACATGTTGAGGTCAGTAAGGTGAGTGGGTATAGCTAGTGGTTGCTTGAAGATGAGGTTTCCATGTGGGAAGGATTATAAAGTATATGCAATATATATATATATTGCACACGTAGTATACATTCTGATTAATTTGCTATTTTTACACCAGATCATGCATGTTCCATGTATGTGTTCCCTACCCTAAGTCAAAAAGATTTGACATCTCCCTTTGTGGCTAAAGAGTAAGCCTTTTATTGTCACCTTCTGGTCATATATATGTATATATATGTATACGCACCATATCATACTTTAACGATCCAAATATTTATTTTTCAAGTTGTACTTCATAAATCATCCTTGTAAAATATTAGAGAAATCAGAAATATTTGAGGCATCTAATTGAGTTTAAAAAAAAATTGACAAACACTTTGATCTAAAGAAAACATTGAAATTTCATCGTGATAATTAAATCAACAAATAATTTCGGATTGAATTGATTTTTTGTAAGGATGATCTATGATATTGAGACTTACAAAGTAGATGGTTCGGATAATTGAAGTTCGATGTGGAGTGGTCCCACAACTCCCATTTTGATAAAAAGAAAATCTCTTCCTTTAAAGGGTCTATTTATGTATATTGTCTTAGCCATGCATGACATGAGCCCATATTGAAGATATTGGTTTGTTCATGACTACTTGATATGTGTTCTTGTTG
>JADOBS010302245.1:0-13631 GCA_015708375.1 Cydonia oblonga
ATGAACATACTTATATATACTAGAAAATATATGCAATATACAATATATATATATATATATATATATATATATATATATATAATAGTTGTAGACATGTAAATTTCATTGCATGCAAATGATACATCACAAAGCTCCACATGGCATATGACTCATCACAAATGGACAAGTCAACAATGACATGTGGTACAAATCAAGCAAAGGAAGCTCAAAAGCATTCCTAAAATGTGGCAAAGGGGAAGAAATCTCCTTAAAATTGGCAAGGGGCCCAAATTGCTCCCAAAACCAGAAAGAAAGCTAAAACATCTTCACAAAACGAGCAAGAATTGAAGATTGCTCGCAAAATAGGCAAGAAAGCCCTATGGATTTCGGCCAAGCAAGGGAAAGTGGCTGAAATTAAGACACAAAACATGCCTAAATTCTCCCATGAACGAATCAAGACACAAATCAAAGCCAAATCCATCCAAAGGCAAGCTTTGAGAAGTCTATAAATACAAGGTCCTTAGACAAGCATAAAGGTCGATAATTTCTACATTGAAGGGCCGAAATTTTCACAAAAGGAGAACCTCTGCCAAATCTTTGAAGACTAATAAGCTGCCAAAGCTCTCTTTGTAGGACGTACAATCAAAGCTGAAGCTTTCTTTCGACCAAAGTCGAAGCATTCCCTTGAAGAATCAATAAGCACTTGTGCCAATTCATTCAAGACTTTGTTCCAAGCTTAAAACTTGTAACGACGTTTGATTCAAGATCAAGTCGCCAAGACCCTTCAATCAACAAAATCTCACATCAACATCACCTTTTCGGCATGTTATACACAAACCTAGAGGTGAAGACTATCCAAGTTATGACTACTAGTGTAACTTCAATTGAATAGCAGTTGGCACAAAAAAGCAAAGCAATCGCAAGGTTGATAAGGACTGTGAAGGAAAATGACTTGCAAATTGCTACACTCTTCAATCATCTGGAGATGCAGCATGATGAGAAAGCTGACCCAAAGGTTGATCCACCAAAGGAGGAAATTGATGAAAAAGGGGAACCTCCGATGAACAAAGCTGAGGAGAAGCTAGAGGTAGACTGAGCAATGTCGTTCATGAGATCTCTCTCTATCAAACAATTGCAAGAAATGATCATAAGCACGATCAAACACAATATGAAGGAAGCTCACATGACTCTATGTTGTACTCAAAGCCATACTCTAAAATGATTGACGCCTTGGGGATGCCAAGGGGTTATCAGCCTCTCAAATTCATCCAACTCGATTGAAAGGGCAATCCTAAACAACATATTGCCCATTTCATTAAAACCTACAACAATGCTAGGATGGTGGGAGACTACCTCGTTAAGCAGTTCATGTCCTCACTAAAAAGTAATGACTTTGACCGGTACACCGACCTCGAGCCCGAGTCTGTCAACAGCTTGGACCAGCTTGAAAGGGAATTCCTCAATCTCCACCATTGAGATGTATGTTCAAGGCATTCATTGTGGGTTACATTACATCATCTAAGGCATAAAACTGAGAACATTTGAAGAATTGGCAACTCGATCCCATGATATGTAGCTGAGTATTACCAATCGTGGGAAGAAGGAGCCGATCACCTACTTCAAAAAGGATAAGGTGTTCACCCCAAAAGTAGACAAGACTGGAAAAAGCTCGCCAATGAAGCTTTTGCCATCCATACTACCCCCATCAAGACCTCATATGCGCCCCTCAAGACCTCCTCCAAAAACAAAACGAAGGAGATAAAGAGAGGTGAGCCTTCTCGCACCCAAGATAGGTACAAAAACACCTTGAAGGAACTAGAGCAGAAGACGTACCCTTTTCCTGACTCTGACGTGGCTGTAATGCTAGACGACTTGCTGGAAAAGAAGGTGATTGAGTTACCTGAATGCAAACGCTCCGAAGAGATTAATTGCGTTAACAATCCTAGGTACTATAAATACCATCGTATCGTGAGTCATCACGTCGGTAAGTGCTTCATCCTCAAGAAGCTCATCATGAAGCTAGCACAACAAGGGCAGATCAAGCTTGACCTTGAAGACACGACCGTAACATATACTATTACGATTGCGTTTAGATCTTTTGATCCCATGCCTCTCCAACTAATGCCTGACCACTCCCGTTTATGCTCAAGCTACATGGCACCTACTACACAACCATCGCTGAAGGCAAGGGACCAAAATGCACCTACCAACGATGAAGAAGGGTGGGCACTGGTGACCTATAAAAAGACAAGGAAGCCAAGACCACAACCCACACGGCGAAAGGTGGAACAAATGAGAAATCACCAACGCTATAACAATAGGAAGCCCAAAATGAGCGTAAGAGCTGCTAAGCCAACATATGTAGGGGAACCTATGGAGCAAGAGCCGTGCATTCCCATCTCCTTGCACGAGTACTTCCCAAATGACTTCTTCCAACAATGCACTACCTCTGCCTGTCACATGGTTGAAGTGAAGATAGAAGAGCCCTCAAAAGACAAAGTTATCGCCATCAAACAAGAGAAGACCCTCACGCCTAAAGAAAGCATGCTGGCACACTTTAGCATCGAGGAAGCACTACGATTGCCCAAGGAGATGCGAAAAGCACTATTAGTGGTCTTGGCGAGTCCCGACGACCACGAGGTGTAAGTAAGCAAGGACGAAGGCTTGAAGCTTCGGCCACATGAATATGCCACATGTTGTGATGCCTATAACACAATCAACTTCACCGACGAAGAATTGCTGCTAGGGTCAAAGCCTCACAACCATTATCTTTTCGTCTCTAGGTACATAAAAGAGAACAAAATTAACCGCATGCTTGTGGATGATGGGTCGGCCATAAACATCCTGACAAAGTCAACAATGACCACAATCGGCATCAAGGTGGATGAACTATCCCAAAGCCACCTCCTAATCCAAGGTTTTAACCAAAGAGGATGAAGAGCGATGGGCATGATCCGAGTGGAAATGACCATTGGCAAACTCAAATCAAGCACGCTATTCCATGTGATTAATGCAAGAACTTCCTATAGCTTGCTTTTAGGAAGGCCTTGGATCCATAAGAATGGAGTAATGTCGTTCACCCTTCATTAATGCTTAAAGTTCTACCAAGAATGAGTTAAGGTGATACAAGGCGACACCAAGCCATTCACTAAAGCCAAATCACACTTCGCGGACGCCAAGTTCTACATGGATGAAGACATAGTGCCCGAAATTCTTCCAAAAGAAATCAAATCTACAGGCAAAGCCGCACCTAAGAAGCAAGAGTGGTAAGCCGTGCCTAAGAAACAAAAAAAGGAAGCCGTGCCATCTTCAAGCAAAAATGACAATGAGTCTGCTAAGCCCACAACAATCAAAGGAAGTGTGGCACTCTCAAAAAGACCAAACACACTGGTCTTCCGATACATCCCAATCTTGAGAAGAAAGAATGGGCAATCCCCATTTGAAACTGGAACAAACAAAGCCGACACACAGCTGCACAAGGACAATGCAAAGCTACTCAAGACAAATGTTGTTTTACCTCTGACATAGCTAGGCAAGGCTAAAGTTTCAAAACCACCACAAGGTTTCATAAAACCCCTGCCAAAGGGGGCAAAACCAAGCTCTCTTCCAACCAAGAGGACCGAAGAAGGTTTCAACCTAGACGCCTACAAACTCATGTCAAAGGCTGGGTATGATTTCGCCTCCTTTTCAAATCTTGGAAAACAAAATGCAAACACCATCAATGATAAAGAACGTGACCTCACCGAAACTTAAAAAAAGTTGAAGGAGAATGGTTACGGTGTTGACAACAACAAAGCTGGACTTAGGTGCACATCGAATACACCTGTGAAGATTTCAAGCAAACTGAAAAACGTTAACGCTCAACACATCAGCGTGAGTATTGAACAAAGTCAAAATGAGCCCTAAACCTGCCCTTCGAACGTCAGTCTTTAATAGGCTGAATCGTTCAAAACCCAGAATTTTAGTACTTGATCGCATTGGTAGTTAAGACATAACTTCCATCTTCAAGTGGCTTAACACGCCAACACCTCAAAGCTCTATTTTTGAAAGGTTGTCAAAACCTAAGAAACAAAGCAGCACGGCTAGCTCTTATCCACAACGGTCAGCTTTGGAAAGACTTGAAGAAACCAAGCAGCCTTCTAGAAAGAGGAAGACAACACCAAAAGAAGAAAAGGTCGACGATCTAACAACAAAGGATGACATTTGAAACTCGATTATTTCAAGGATGAAGCACCAAGCAACCTTCTGAAGGTAAAAAGGCGCACTATCATCCACACTGGCCAATCTTCACTCCAACAAGCCTAAGAGAACGACACAGAAGATGAGGTCCAAGACTTTTCCACATCACAATCCAAGAAGAAAAAGAAAATGAAAATGAAATCCCCAATGAAGAAGTCACTGTTGCACCACCATAACTCGAGGATGAGGGGTAAGCCATGGTTGATGATCTCAAGGAGTTCAACTTAGGTACAAGCGAAGAACCGAAGCCTATCTTTGTAAGTGCACTACTAAGTGCGGACGAGATCGAGGAGTACTACCAACTGCTAATGGAGTACAAAAAGGTCTTTGCTTGGACCTACAAAGAAATGTCTGGCCTTGACCTTATCATCTCCGTGCATCGTCGTACAGTCAAGCCTGGAACGCGATCGATAAAGCAAACTCAAATACACTATTGATCCAGCTCATCCCATAAATTGAGGTCTAGATTGACAAGTTAATCGAATGCGGCATTCAAGAGGTGCAATACCCTAAATGGATCTTCAACATTATCATTGTCCTTAAGAAATTTGGACAAATACGTGCGTAGATTTCTGCGACCTCAACGATGCTTGCCCGAAGAATGACTTTCCCTTGCAAATCATCAAAATTATGGTGGGCACAACCAATGGCCATGGGCACTGTCATTCATGGACGGCTCATCTGGATAACCTTCCACACTCTAAAAGGTATTTACTGCTATAAGATAATGCCCTTTGGCTTGAAGAATGCTGGAGCTACATATCAATGCACAATGCAGAAGATCTTCAACAACATGCTGCACAAAAACGTAGAATGTTATGTGGATGACGTAGTTGTTAAGACAAACAAGAGACCCAATCACTTGAAGGATTTACGAATGGTGTTCAACAAACTACGACATTACAACCTCAAAATAAACACATTGAAGTGTGCATTTAGCGTCACTTCTGGGAAGTTCCTTGGCTTCATTATCAAGCACCATGGCATTGAAGTAGAGAAATCAAAGATCAAGGCCATCCAAAGCATCTTGGAACCAAGGAACTTACACAAGCTGAAAAGTCTACAAATGCGGCTAGCTTTCATCAGACACTTCATCTCTAACCTCGCTGGACGCTATCAACCCTTCAGTCGACTCATGAAGAAGGAAGCTCCGTTCATTTAGGATGACGCTTGTCGCAATGCCTTTGAGAGCATAAGAAGGTAACTGGCAAACCCACCTGTCTTATGAGCTCCCGTGCTTGGAAAGTCGCTCATCCTATACATTGCCGCATAAAAAGGCTCCATTGGAAATAGCACTCTACTACCTAAGTAGAACTCTCACTGGTGCCAAGCCTAACTACTCACCAATCAAGAAGATGTGCCTTGCCCTAGTCTTTGCCGTCCAAAAGCTTAGACACAACATGTATGCTTACACCATCCACTTGGTTGCTAAAGCCGGCCTAGTCAAGTACGTTATGTCTAAACCCATTCTGACAGGGCGACTAGCTAAATGGGTGTTGCTTTTCAATCAATACGAAATCATCTACATCCAAGCTAAAGCTCTCAATGGACAAGCACTAGCAGACTTCTTTGCCGATCATCCAATGTTCTTCGACATCTTCCCAACATAGACAATGTTCTTTGACAGATCCGCACGAACGGACGGAGCGAGGGCAGGAGTAGTATTCATGTTGCCACAAAGACAAGTACTACAATATTCCTTCTGACTAAGTGAGCTATGCTCCAACAATGTTGCTGAGTACCAAGCGCTGATCATTAGACTCTAAATGACGATCGACATGGAAATCACAACACTAAAAGTGTATGGTGACCCCAAACTCATAATCAATCAACTCTTAACTAAATATGAAGTAAGGAAAGTTGATCTCGGCTAGCAACTCAAGTATTACAAAAGTTCAAGGCCATGACGCTAGAACATGTGCCAAGAAAAGAAAAACAAATGGCGGACACTCTCGCTAACCTAGCCTTAAGTATGGCACTAGAAGAAGATGAAGATACGGACGTGCCAGTTTGTTGAAGATGGGTGATCCCACTCATTACTGAAATGCTACTAGATGACATAAACATCAACTCAGCACTTCCAATCAGCATTAAAGAATGGAGGCAGCTGTTGATCGACTACTTAGAGGATGGAAAGCTTCCAAACGATCCTAGACAACGCTCTGAAATACGTTGACGAGCACCTCACTTCCTCTACTACAAATGAACACTCTACCGACGCTCTTTTGAAGGAGTACTTCTAAGATGCTTAGGTGAGGAAGAAACCAATCAAGCCATGGAAGAAGCATACTCGGGCGTATGCGGAGCGCATTAGTCTAGACCAAAACTACACTTCTAGCTCAAAAGAATGGGTTACTACTAGTCGAGCATGGTGAAGGACTGACTGGAAAACACCAAAAAGTGCCAAGCCTACCAATTCCACGCCAACTTCATACATCAACCACCTGAGCCATTATACCCTACAATTGCTTCATGGTCGTTTGATGCATGGGGATTGGACATCGTATGACCAATCATACTAAAGTCATCTATATGAGGTATACATCAACGGCGCCTACTTAATCATGGTGGAAAACGGCTTAAAGATCGGGCCTATCAATGGCAGATTCTTGAAGCGTTACTACCCCTAAACTAAACAAGCAATGTTCCTCGCCTACATAAGCCTAAACTGCACATAGCACAAAGCTCATCGCCAGCACGAGCCTAAACTGCACACGGCAACAATGCTCCTTGTTTGCACTAGCTTAAAAGGTGACACCCAACGATCTTGGCTTGTAAGAGCATAAACTGTGTACGGAAAAATAAAATCAAAAATCAAAATCATCATCAAAATCACCATCAAAACCATCAAATTCATTGGTCTCCTTGCCATAAAGAAACATACCCTTAGCAAAGTCTGAGAAACAAAGGTGTGAATCATATTTGAGGCCACGCCGCACTGAGCCAACCCTTGCCAGATGATCCATTCTTAAACCTTCACAACTTCTAAACAACGCTTGTGCTTGCAAATCATCAAGGCTTTTTGCAGAAAGCACGCCATAGTACTTTGTCATCAAAGGTCGGGCTAGGCTGAAGTTGATGAAGAAGGCCTCGACTTGTCTAAAGTTAACGAAGAAAAATGAGTGCCAAAATACTCACCCAACTAACCGTACACATAGTGGTAGGGGAGTACAGCAGCATTATCTTCAATGCTTGCTGAGTTCGAAACAATACTCAAGCCGTCATAAATATTGGCTAAGACCGGAATGGCGAGGCTAAAATATTCACCTGCCGACATCTTGCTAGCCACTTTAAAGACTCCAAGACAGATAAAGTTGATGTCATCTTTGGGAAAAACAAACTTACAAAGCCAACAAGCTAAGAAAACGGCTAAGTAAGATTCTTCTACATGCTTTGACACTACGCCAAGTTTGTAAAACACACTTGGCAGGAGGATGGCGCTCAGCTAAACCAATGGAACCTAACAGATCTAAGTTTCCCTTTGGCTTGCTTGTCTTGTTGCGGCCGCTTTTCTTTGAAGGCTTCTTGTACTTCATGGCACCCCAATACCAAAATCGAATCCTTGAAGATATCTTCGCGCCTAACTTACCCTAGGGCTCTTGGGAAAGCTTGTGATACACCCAAAACAAATGGCCGCAACTCGTAGGCAATCCTTGGCTATTGCAATGAGAAAATTCCTCCACGCTAGGAACAATCTCGTCATAAAACTTAACATGGATAGGCAAGCCTCCTATCTTGTGGAGATCCCAAAGTGAAATCGACATCTCCCCTTGAGTTGTGCACCAGGAAGCTCAAACGAAGCCGATGGATTGTCATGAACATGGTGTGAAGGATTCAAGATAAGAATCCTCAATGTACATGCCTTCTTCTTCGTATTTGGTCGACCAAAATCTGTTACCTCCCAAGATACTTCAGAAGATCACGACTTGATATACATCAAGTTGTCTTTCGCAGGAAGAACAAGTGCCTTAGGGCCAATTAACGGCGCATAGAGCTTCAACGTTGTTCCCCTATCTTGCGAATTGCCTTCCTTGGCAAGAATGGTGATGGTATTGCTCTTAAAGCACTTGAAAAATATCATGGCTGCAACAAAACAAACAAAGCAACATAAGCATAAGAGTGGGGCAGCAAGAAGAAAAAAAAATTGCTTCACTAAAGCAAAAGACATGCGAAACAAAGTCACAACGATGAAAAGAAATCAACCACAAAGCTTGAGCAACACAACAAAGAGAGCAGTTAGAAGACGGTCCTTCAAAGCACGCTACAGTAGCAAAGAAAGCCAAAATATTACACAATCGCTCTACGCAATCCCGTAGTGATTAAGTAAGCAGTTTCTTGCACTGCACGGTAACGTCACCACTGAGGGAAACTGCGACCAAAAGGCACTGCACAGCGTAACCTCGCTACAATCTTTTGCACAATATCATGCAGTAAAAAGTGACACATTGCAACAAGCACCAAGAAGCAAAAGCCACGGCTCCAAGCAGTAAAACCCACGACACTAAGCTGCAGCAACCACATGGCAAGCACAGAGGCAGTGCACAGCAAGGGTGGTCTGTGACAAAACACACACCTAATTGTCCAATAAATAAGGTCAATTGCTTTCTAATGCTATAAGGGAAATACATACCAAATAGCAAAAGGAACATCAAAAGAAGGAATCACAATCTGGCTACAAGAAGGAAACAAATTCCAAGCAAAAAAGGCAATGCTTATGCACAGAAACAAAGGAGAAAATGCTTTTTTTTTTTTTCCAACAAAAATCAGCAAAGAAAAAAAAAGAAAAAAAGAAAAAAGAAAAGGCTTCAAAATTTCCAAAAAACATCAAGGGAAAGTACCTCTCTTTGCCAAAATACAAAAGGCAATCCCTCCAAGGCAAGGAAAAGTCTTCAAGTTTCCCAAATCAAAGGGGAAAACACCTTCCTTGGCAAAAAAAAAAATGAAAAAGGAAAGGGAAAAAAAAATGCAAATCCTACTTACCCAAGGACAAACATTAAAGCTTTCCAAAACCTTGAAGGAAATCACCAAAGCTTTCCAAAACCTTGAAGGAAATCACCAAAGTTTTTCCAAAACCTTGAAGGAAATCACCCTTATTGCCAAAATTGAAGGAGACTCCTACTTAAGGAAGAAAAAAACATTTTTTCCCACACCCCACAAGGAAAAAAATCCAAGCCTCAAAATACACCAAATGTATTTTGTCAATAAATTATGGAAAATCAATACGCACAATAAGTATGTGCCGATTTATGCATTTTCAAAATTTTCATTCAAGATTAAGCTTCTACGGCCCTTGAATTAAATTTTCATTACATTCAAGATCAAGCATCTACGGCCCTTGAAGAAAATTTCCTTTTCATCAAGATTAAGCCTCTACGGCCCTTGAAGAAAATTTTCATTTCACTCAAGACCAAGCCTCAACGGGCCATGAAGAAATGTTTCGTTCAAGAAATACTCCTCAACGGCCCTTGACGAAATTCATCATTTCCATTCAAGAAATACGCCTTAACGGCCCTTGAAGAAATTTTTCCCTCAAGAAATACGCCTCTACGGCCCTTGAGGAAGCAAACTAATTCAACATCAAGTCTCGTGACCTTTGAGTTAGAACATTTGCATTGCAGGACTTTAAAACACGATTCCTACATGTGACAAGCACATGCCTACAACGCGCCTTGAAGTGGGGGCATTTGTAGACATGTAAATTTTGTTGCATGCAAATGATACATCACAAAGCTCCACGTGGCATATGACTCATCACAAATGTACAAGTCATCAATGATATGTGGCACAAATCAAGCAAAGAAAGCTCAAAAGCATTCCTAAAATGCAGCAAAGGGGAAGAAATCTCCTTAAAATCAGCAAGGGGCCCAAATTGCTCCTAAAACCGGGTAAAAAAAAACAAAAAAAAAACAAAAAAAAAAAAGCTAAAGCATCTTCACAAAACAAGCAAGAATTGAAGATTGCTTGCAAAATAGGCAAGAAAGCCCTATAGATTTCGGCCAAGCAAGGGAAAGTGGCTGAAATTAAGACACAAAACATGCCTAAATTCTCCCATGGATGAATCAAGACATAAATCAAAGCCAAATCCATCCAAAGGCAAGCTTTGAGAAGTCTATAAATACAAGGTCCTTGGACAAGCATAAAGGTCAACAATTTCTACATTGAAGGGCCGAAATTCTCACAAAAGGAGAACCTCTGCCAAATCTTTGAAGACTAATACACTGCCAAAGCTCTCTTTGAAGAACGTAAAACCAAAGCCGAAGCTTTCTTTCGACCAAAGCCGAAGCTTTCCCTTGAAGAATCAACAAGCACTTGTGCCAATTCCTTCAAGACTTTGTTGCAAGCTTGAAACTTGTAACGACGTTCGATTCAAGATCAAGTCACCAAAACCCTTGAATCAAAAAAATCTCACATCAACATCACCTTTGCCGTAGGTCATACACAAACCCAGAGATGAAAACTATCCACGCATTGTTTCAAGCTTAAAACTTGAAGCAATCGTTCAATCCTTTCTCTGAGATCAAGTCATCGCGACCCTTGGATCAACAAACTACTCATCTACAACAAATTTGAAGACTGAATCAAAGAAAAATTGTAAATAGGATTGTAACCCTACAAATTCATCAATACAAATCTACTTTGTATTCGTGTTCTCGTTCCATTTGTCATAGAATTTTCATGTTTACAATAGTAAAATTATGAAATAATAGAATGGGGGTTCATGCATCATGAGGATTTATAGAGTGAGAGAGAGAAGGGCGCAACAAGCAAGAGAGAATTTGGTGAATTCTAAGGTGTATTATCTCACCCCATTATGCCCCTATTTATAGTAGTAGGAAAGATAAATTTCTTAGGATTTACACAATTACAATCCTAACCTAATTAGAATTGCAACAAGAATTAGAATATTACAATAAATACAAAAAACATTGACTCATGCGAACAGATTCTAGCTACTCCATCAAAAAACTCAAGTGGATAATAATAATAATAATAACAAGAAGGGATTTTATCACAAGTGCTCCTTGAAATTGACCCTCACCATCAAGATGGTCTTTGAAATTGAAAATCAATCAATGTAGTCCCTGAAAATAGGTGTTGCAAATCAATGTGGTCCTTTTGTCACAATTCTGTTAAAAATTCTGTTAAGTGGTGATATGGCAGATAAATGGGTCCCATAAATCTTTTTTTCTCACAAATGGTCCTTGAAATGACCCACGACATCAAAATGGTCCTTGAAATTGACCCACAACATCAAAATGGTCCCTGAATTTGAAAATCGATCAATGTAGTCCCGCAAGTGTCCCAAATCAATGTAGTCTTTCCATCACAATTTTGTCAAAAATTATGTTATGTGCTGACGTGACACATAAATGAGTCACAGAAGTCTAATTAAATAAAAAAAATTACAAATAGGTTTAATAATTTAATAGTTAATAAAAAGATGTCAACCAAAAAACTCAGTCCTACAATCACCTCCAGTCCTAGTCCAGATTCCTTTACCTCCTTCACTGTCTTCTTAAAAAACAATCTCAATATACCCATCCCTACACACTTCGACACCCTTCACCAAATTGAACTTGGATCGAGTTCACCTTTGATGACGACTTGGCCTATTGGCAACGACTTATGGGACATCACCATTAACATTTAGGCGATCAACATCCTCACAACCTTAATCTTGGAGAGCTTGTTTGGCACTTCCTTGGTGGTCTGGTGACTCAAAGAACGGCGAGGTCTACCTTGAGATAATGAGGTTATAACCGAGGTACATCTATTGTTGGTTGAAAACTATTTCAAACCCCCTCTTAGGCCTTAGTTAAGCCTTGTGCCTTTGAGAATTATAAAAGAGATATTTCTTCGAAGTAGGCCCTACTATAAGAAAAAAAAATTCCACTATGCAAAAAGGTATTTAGAAAACTTTTTTAATTAATTATTAAACCCACATCAGCACATAACAAAATTTTTTACAGAATTGCGGCAGAATGATCATATTGATTTGCAACACCTATTTTCAAATATTATATTCATCGATTTTCAATTTTAGGGATCATCTTGATGGTGTGGATCAATTTCAGGAGCTATTTGTGATAAAAATTCGTAAATCTTGTGGGGCCCATTTATGTGACACATCGACACTTAACAGAATTTTTAACTGAATTGTAACGGAAGAACCACATTGATTTGCGACACCTATTTTTATAGACTATATTAATTGATTTTCAATTTCATGGACCATCTTGATGGTAAGGGTGAATTTCAAGGACCATTTGTGATAAAAACCCTAACAATAATAATATTGGTAATCACCATGTTTTGATGTTTAATATGAACTATTAATAAAAATCAAGTTCAAATAGACTCTGCATCTTCCTCTCCATCTATTATTTTGTGCTTGACTTACAATTAAGAGTCCATTTGATAATAATAATTATTTTTTTCCACAAAAAAAGGACAAAATTTATTATCAAACACAAAAATAAAACTTAAACAAAATAACATCATTCTAATTTAACTAGAATTTTGAAGAAGACGAAAAATGTAGAGTGCTCTGAAAATTCCTACCTCTTTTGGGGTCTGTATCTGGCTATATTTCGTTTCCTTGTAATTGTTTTAATAAAGTCATATATAATTGACCCCCAAAGAAATGAGATTATGCTCAAATGAGCTTTATATTGGTGATATTTGAAGGGAAGACGCAAACTTTGGTTAGAAATTGAAGCAGGACAAAATCTACATGTACCATGGTATTTCGTACCAAAATGCCGGTGATGAATTGATCCAGTGAATTAGGTCTATTCAGCTGTGAATGCTGCCGATGCCGATACCGGAGCAGCTAAAGGCAGTACAACCATCCAATTGCAATTCCATTGCACATTCTTTGCCCCGCTCCTCTTAACTTAGAATAGTAAATATTGTTTGTAATAAATAAATAAATATATATATATATATAAAGCCTTTAAGGGAAGAGATTTTTATTTTTTTATAAAAATTGGGATTAGTTGTGGGGTCCACACCACATCGAACTTTAACGATCCGAACCGTCTATTTTTCAAGTTGTACCTCATAGATCATCCTTGCAAAATATTAAATATTTCAGACATCTAATTAGGTTCAAAGAAATGAACGAATACTTTGTTATATAAGAAACAATGAAACTTGATCTTGATAATTAAATAGGCAAATGGTTTTGGATTGAATTGAAGTTTTGTAAGGATGATCTATGAATCGAGACTTACAAACTAGACGGTTCGGATCGTTGAAATTCGATGTGGAGTGAACCTCACACCTAATCCTTATTTTTTTCAAAAAAATAAGAATCTCTTTGCGTAAAGGACCTGTATATAATATAAATATATATATATATATATATATATATATATATATTATATAATGTGTACATGTGACATGATGTC
>JADOBS010302246.1:0-13633 GCA_015708375.1 Cydonia oblonga
CGGGGGTGGGGGTGGTAGAAGATGGTTTTTTTTTTTGTATATTTTTTAATATTGAAGTGGGCCTATATTGACACGTGGCGCCCAGTAATTGTCCATGTGGGTGCCACATCATCAATTAACAAGTTTTAACGGAAAACTTAACATATGTATGAGACTGTCCCAAAATTAACACTTTAGGTATGACTCTAAGATGAAAAAAACTTCATGTACTAAATGTTGAAAACCACGAAACTTGAGAATAGTAAATTGATATTTACCTTAAAATAAAATAACAGCTAACTAAAAGTATCATATGAACATATAAATTAATGATATAAGCAAATAAAAATACATGTATATAAAAGAAACACTAATATAATATTTTAAAAATAATAATAATAACTAATATATTTAAAAACACGAGTTCTCACAGAAACTTTCCTTTCCTTCTCTTATTGTTGTTGCTGTTGAACAATTTTATTAAGTAGATTCTCTTTTTGCCCCTACTTCCTTCTTATATAGCCTTTTCGTTTTCCTTTCTCTTTAGAAAAAAAAAAACAGTAATCAAATTCAAACAAAGAAAGGTGGTGGAACACCCCAGACAGCAGGAAATAACAACTCTAAGGACCTACATATTTTTATTTTTTTAGAATTTTAACATTCTACAAAAATAGTCGAAAACGAGTTGAATTGATTCTAAAAAAATGGTCAAGAACAAATTGAGCTGATTCTACAAAAATAGTCGAATACATGTTAAACTGATATTGCAAAAATGTCGAGGATTGATTGAGCTAATTATGCAAAAATGGTCGAAGATGGCTTGAACTGATTCTGTAAAAATAGTCAAAGACGGGTTGAACAAATTTTGCAAAAATGGTCAAGGACTAGTTGAAATGATTCCAGATGTAGAAATAGTCTTGATATTAGCCATGAATCCTGCATAATCCTGCAGGCCATGAAAGCTGCATAATCTTCCTTCGACAGAATGAAGTAGAGACAGAGGTAAAAGGTTGAAGGAGATAAGGGTATTTTAGGTAGAAAAAATGGATTCCGGATGGAGTATTTCTCTCGGAATCCAAATACTACCTATTATTTGGTAGTCTGATTTAGGAGAAATCAAGAATCAGGTTCTCAATCTTGGATGAGTCCCAAGTATATTTTCATTCCCCTAATCACTTGGAATGAGTGCAATTCTCATTCCCCTCATTTTATTCGCTTATGTAAACAAGCCATAAGGATAATGCTAGAAAGCCCTAATTTTTAAACCAAACTTTGTAAACTAAATGATGTGGTTGTTAATGACTGAATTATTATTTAAATGTTGATTAACATATTTATTTCCTATTGATGACACCTATTTTAGTTTGTAAATTAGTTTAAAAGTTTGGTGTATCTAGAATTATCCCTTGTAAAAATATCCAAATAACTTTATAAGACACCAAAAGAGGACAAAGTGACGATGTGAGTACTTAAAGTTGTTAGGAATATGATGAAAAGTGAGATGTATTCGGTTGTTGACACTTTTGACAATCCTAAATTAGTTAGTTAATTTATATATGTTGACTAGATTTGTGAGATTGTTGTATTGAGATAAAACTGAAGTTTGTAGATTAGAATGCTCATTATTGAAAAATAGAAATAACAGTTTGTTCTCTCTCTCTCTCTCTACGTATCTTTACTTCATCTTCTTGAGCTATATATCTAAAAAAAAGAAATATATTTATGATGAATTGTACATTTATTTGAATAACTAAATGATATGCGATTTTGAAGGAATTTTTTTTTGTATTGATGATCTTGTTGGATTTATTCGACATAGATCAACCATAAATGGTCTACTGTATGTAATAGGATTGTATAAGTTAGAGATCAGCTAAGTTGCGATTTGATTTCCTTTGATCAACCCTACATTAAGTGTCTTACATTATAAGTATGTTTTGATTGAATCCTTCATAATATATGATTATGATATTTTACTTGAGAGCCAAGAAAGGAGAGTTTTAGTTTTCCTTTATGGACGGAATCTAAGACTTTGGCTAGTATATAAACACCGGTCCCTGCTAACCCTAGATACGACAACTAAGGCTTCCCATAGAGCATTGTCATAAGGCTAGGAGTTTACAGAAGAGTTGGTGATTTTCTTGATAAGAATCTGATCGAATGGCAGCTGCATCCTCGACAAGTAAGAAGTTTTTCTTTCTGCTTGATAAATTATATGTGTTTTGATTATACAAGCATCACGGCTAATAATTGGTATCAGAGCCTTTGTTTGCATGATTAAAACCGTTAAGAACAATATCATTCATGGTTTTGAGTGGAATGCATGCAGCATAAAATTTTAACATGCATAAAATATAAGATATAAACATACTTCGAAGTTAAGATCTTACATAGTTCATGTCAGTTTTAACTGTTCTACATGGTTGTTAGTACTTCGGTGCTTATAAAGTTAAGGATGATCAACATCTATATAATCCAATTAATCATATATTCTAGCTACAACCGTTTATCATCAGAAATTGAATCATGTAGTCAAGATTGCTGTAGGGAACATATATCGGAACTGCTAGATATTGGTGCTAAATTGAATGCTCTCAAAGTTCCTATAAGTGACCCTTTCCTAGTTCATGTGGCACTTAACTCATTGCCAAATGAGTACTCACAACTAAAGAGCACATACAATGCACAAAAGTAGAAGTGGAGTCTTAATGAATTGATTGCAATTTGTGTGCATGCGAAACAACATATAAGGCAAGAAATTTTTGAAAGGAAGGTGAATATGGTGACTGATCACCACAACAATATTACAAGACAGGAGCACAACAAAGGGGCATCACATCAGTCCAAAGTTGGTGCGAACAAAGGGTTCAAAGCTGTCAAAGGCAAATGTTTCTTCTGCAAGAAACCTGGGCACATGAAGAGACACTGCCATAAATACAACAAATGGGTTGACAGGTAAGGGAAAAGGTAATATTATGATTTTTAGAGGTGAAGTTTTAGTTTGTTTGAAACAAATAATGTTGAATATGCAAGAGATTCTTGGTGGCTTGACACTGATGCTTCGATACATGTGACAAACTCTTTACAGGACTTTATAAGCAGGAGAGTGGTAAGAAGGGATGAAGTCTCAGTGATCGTTGGGAATGGAGGAAGAGCTATTGTTGAGTTCATTGGAATAGTTAGAATAAAGTTAGAGTCTGGTTTTACATTAGACCTTGAGAATGTGTGCTATGTACCTTTAATTCGAAGGAATTTAGTATCTGTTAGTCAGCTAGTCATGAAGGATTTTGTATTTTCAATAAATAACAGTGGCTTTTCAATTCACAAAGACTCTCAGATTTTGGGAATGGCTTGCATATTGGTGGCATGTTTAGACTAAACTGTAAAGAATCAAGTCATGTGGCACATTTGGTAGGTCAGAAAAGGTTAAATCACAATGAGATTTCTTCCACTCTTTGGCACAAGAGGCTAGGGCACATTTCGATTGAAAGAATAAAGAATCTGAGTAAAAGTGGAATACTTTCACCACTAGAATTTGATAATCCGGTCACATGTATTGAATGCATTAAGGGAAAAATGACAAGTACACACAAGAAATATGCAACAAGGAGCAGTTGATTTCTATAACTCATACACACTGACATATGTGGTCATTTCCCTACACCTGCTTATGATGGTTATAAGTACTTCATCACGTTCATAGACGATTATTTGAGGTATTGCTACTTATACCTACGTACTGAGAAGTCTAGTGCCCTAAGTGCTTTTCAAATTTTCAAGGCTGAAGTTGAAAATCAGTTGGATAAGAAAATCAAAACAATAAGATTTGATCGAGGTGGTGAATACTATGGAAGATACACTAAACAAGGACGGAATCCAGGACCTTTTGCACTTTATTTGCAAGGTAAAGGAATTGTAGCTCAATATACAAATCCTGGATTACCACAACAGAATGGTGTCTCTGAAAGAAAGAATCGTACTTTGAAGGATATGGTTAGGAGTATGATGAGCACTACCAACTTGCCAATGTTTATGTGGGGTGATGCAATTAAAACTGCAAACTATATTTGCAATAGGGCACCAAACAAGTCTATTATTTCAACACCTTTTGAACTTTGGAATAATAGAAAACCTAGCTTGTTGCATTTAAGAATATGGGAATGTAAACCAAAAGCTAGGGCATATAATCCTCACGAAAGGAAGTTAGATCCCAAAACAGTGAGTTGTTACTTCATTGGCTATCCACCAAGAACCAAAGGATACATATTTTATTGCCAAGGGAATTCCATGTGATTCATTGAGACAAATAAAGTCAAATTCATAGAGGAAGCAACAGAAGAAGTTTCAAATCACAGTTTAGTCTTTGAAGAAGTAGATTGGTCTGATCCACAAGAAAATGCAGAAGACAATATTTCTTCGCCACCAGCTACTGAAATTGTTGAAGATATTATACAAAATGATATAGGATATGCCACAGATGATACCATAGGAAATATGGAAGAGCATGATGCTGCAAATAATTTTCCACAATAACTGGTGCAAGCTGCATAACTGATTCCTGAAGTTTTAGCTCCTAAACTTCAAAAATCTACAAGACTGAGAAAATCAGCAATTCCAGATGATTTTATGGTGTATTTAAATGAAGCAGATATCAATATTGGTGAACCTTCTATGTATAAGGAGGCTGTAAGTTGACTGCAACAAGAAGAGTGGATGAAAGCCATGGAGAGTGAGCTTGAATCCACGGAGAAGAATAAGGTTTGGGAACTTGTAGTATGACCAAAGGGAGCAAAACCAATTGGTTGTAAGTGGGTATTTAAGATCAAAACAGACTCTAAAGGGAAAATTAAGAGGTATAATTAGGGTGGGTTCGGTTCGGTTTGGTTTTTGGCTGAAATCGAAAATCAAACCGAAATTACTATTCTGTTTGGTTCGGTTTAGTTCGTTTTTTTTCAATTCGGTTTCAGTCTGGTTCAATTTTTTACATTATTTTTTTTTAATCTGGAGGTAGCCAAAGAAGAACCCAGAAGAGCAAGGGCAGAATTGTCTCCATCTTGGTCTGTCAGAGAGCGAAATCCCAATAAGGAACTGAGTTTGTCTTCGTTCTTCATCGATTTCAATTGGTTTTCTCACAGACAAATCATCAAACAATAATTATAAAGAACATCTGAAGGAAATCTGTTACCAACAAATCATCAAACAATAATTATAAAGAAATATATTCTTCCTTTGTTCCTGAGATCCCTCTTTTGCATCGGGAATAAAGATGGTGGATTGGGGGCAGCTTCCTCTCCTTGTTGCCAAATTGGAAGATTATAATTTGCAAAACCCCAACAAAATAATTAAAAGAAAAACCCATTTTAATTCGAAAATTACCTGTGAAATATCAGAAAATCCAGATTAGAATCTTCCAATTTAGATGGGTTCCGATTCGAAAGGGGCTAGGGAAAATCATGGTTTGGAAGAAGGAATCTGCGAGGAGGACATGAGAAGATTGGAGAGGAAATGATTTGGAGGAATAGAGGAAGGAGAGAGAGAGACTGAGGAACAGATGAGGTATAGAGAGAGAGTGTACGAGAAAGTGAAAACTGAAATGGAAGTCGGCTAAGGTTTGTAGACTTTAGAATAAGCATAAAGATCATAATACCTATAAATAATGTAGTTGTAGGATTATAGCAACACAAAGCCAATGGTCTGTTGGCTGGAAGCAACTATCCGAACCTAGAGGGAAGGGGTTCAAATCCTCAAGCCATCAGGTTTTGAGGTATTTGTATATGATTATAATATATCGGTTCGGTTCGGTCCAATCTGGTTTTTGGACCTCAAAAACCGAAACCAAACCAACCAGATTTGGTTCGGTTCGGTTTGATAGCTTCAGTTTGATTTTTTTCGATCTCGGTTCGGTTTTCGGTCCAATTTTTTCCTATTTTCGGTTTTACCAACCGACCCCTAGGTATAAGGCTAGACTTGTAGCCAAGTGATACACTCAACAAGAGGGAAACGATTACACTGAGACATTCTCACCAGTCTTAATAAAAGACTCATTCAGGTTTTTTTATGGCCTTGGTAGCTCACTGTAACCTCCATCTACATCAAATGGATGTAAAAACTGTGTTCCTAAATGGGTTTTTGGAGGAAGAGATTTACATGAAGCAGCATGAGGGATTCATTAACTCTGATGGAAAGGAATTAGTATGTAAACTCAGAAAATCGATTTATGGTTTAAAGCAAGCATCGAGACAATGGTATTTGAGGTTCGATGAAGTCATGCAGTCACATGGTTTTGTTGAAAATTCTAAAGATGAGTGCATATATTTCAAATCCAGTGGGAGACACTTCCCTATATTGGTGCTATATGTGGATGATATCTTTATAGCTAGCACTGATTTAACCTTACTGTATGAAACAAAATTAACACTCAGTGACAACTTCGAGATGAAGGATATGGTGAAGTATCTTATGTCTTAGGGATAGAAATCACTCGTGACAAAAAGAGAGGTTTTCTTAGGATATCACAAAATGGATATATTGACAAGATACTCAAGAGATTTAATATGTCAACTTGTATTAGTTGTGATGTGACAGTGACTAAAGGAGATAAATTGAGCAAGCTGCAAAGCCCTAAAACTGAAGTTGAAAAGCTTGAGATGAATGACAAGTCATATGCCTCAGTTGTTGGGAATCTAATGTATGCACAAGTGTGCACTAGACCTGACATTGCTTTTGCATTGAGCTTGTTAGGGAGGTATCAATCGAATCCTGGACATGCTCATTGGATTGCAGCAAAGAAAGTGTTAATGTATTTGCAGAAAATGAAAGATTACAAGTTGGTATACAAGAGAAGTGATAAACTTGATTTGGTTGGATGCTGTGATTCAGATTTTGCAGAATGTCAAGATTCATTGAAATCTACCTCTAGCTACATTTTTATGATGGCAGGAGGAGCAATCTCGTGGAAAAGTATGAAACAGAATACCATAGCAATTTCATATAGGGAATGAAGGTTCTCAATATTGTCATAAATCCATTGAAGATATTTTGTGACAGTACTGCTGCAATTTTCTATTCTAAGAATAACAAAAGGTCCTCTGGGACTAAGCACATGCATATCAAGTACAGGTTGGTCAGGGAAAAGATTAAGCAAGGGTTCATAAAGTTTAGCTACATTGATATTGAATCAATGATTGCAGATCTCTTGAACAAGCTACTTCCAGTCAAGGTTTTCAAACAACATGTGGAAAATATGGGATTGACCTTGAACTTTGATATGCTGAATTAGTGGGAGTAGAAAACTGTTTCTAGTTACAGTGAAAATAAGTGAGTTAAACTCATTGAGTTTTAAAAATGTAGTTTGGTTCCAAGGTTGGTTTGAATAAAGGTTGTTTTCAATAACTGTGTTCACATAATGCACGTATTCATATGTATATTTGTTCGCATTTTATCTTTTGAATTGCAGAAAGTTGAAGAGTTTTTCGGAATAATGGAAAAGTTTGCATTGGCAAACATAAAGGCTGTTCAAAAGCATAAGGTGTAACTTGTTAAAGTTACGATATGGTGGACCTGATATGATATGGAGTAAGACAATTTTGTTAAGGCTTCATCTCTAGATCATAATTTGATGGTTTTTCATGTGAATGGTTAGCTCAATGTATGTGATTATGAAGGTTCTAAGATGAGACATCTTTACAACATTGTTAGTTCTACATTGAGAAATCTATTTGACAGAATTTGAATTAAGGATGGGATTGGATCGCAGTGATATGGCCATTAAAGAAACACTGATCTCCGACATTTGTTTTAAAACATGATCATTACAATTGGTAGACCAAATGGGAGAATGTTAGATTTATTCGACATAGATCAACCATAAATGGTCTACTGATGTAATAGGAATGTATAAGTTAGAGATCAGCTAAGTTGCAATTTGATTTCCTTTGATCAACCATACATTAAGTGTCTTACATTATAAGTAGGTTTTGATTGAATCCTTAATAATATATGATTATGATATTTTACTTGAAAGCCAAGAAATGAGAGTTTTAGTTTTCCTTGACAGAATCTAAGACTTTGGCTAGTATATAAACATCGGTCCCTACTAACCCTACATATGACAACTAAGGCTTCCCATAGAGCATTGTCATAAGGCTAGGAGTTTACAGAATAGTTGGTGTTTTTCTTGATAAGAATCTGATCGAATGACAACTGTATCCTCGACAAGTAAATAGTTTTTCTTTCTGCTTGATAACTGACATGTGTTTTGATTATACAAACATCACGGCTAATAGATCTTCGAATAAAAATTGAATTTTTTTATTTTTTATATTAATGATCTTCAAGTAAAAATCAAGAAATTAAACCGTTTTAATTATAAAATTTAACTGATGGATTTAATTTATTTGTAAAAAAATGAGATATGTGTATTCTCCAAAAGAGGTACAGGTCTTAACCATATGTGATGGAATGAAAATACATTATCTTTCCTCAAATTGTAGTATTAGTTTTGTCTTGTCACTAAGGGTTGGTTTGATATTGTTGTGCTTTGAAAAAAAAACTACTTCTGCCGTGCTGTGAGAATAAGCAACTAAGAAATAAAACAGCAGAGTGTTTGATAAACTTTTTTTTTAAGTGCTTTTGGAAAAAACAGTATTATAGTGTTTGGTAAATTTTTATGTAAAACAGTTGTGGCTGTGTGAAATGATAAAAAAGAGTATAACATTAGATATGCCATTAATTTAATTTTTTTAACAAATAAAGGTGAATTACTAAATATACTTTATTTTTAAAAGAAAAATATTTATAAACTTTATCTTAAACATATAATCTAACGTTTAATAAGAAATCATAATCCAACATTCAACATGTAATCCAACATTTTTATTATCTATTTACTATACAACTATTACTTTTTCTCTTATCTTTTAATATGGAATCATAATTTTTATTCTATTTTCTTCTCCAAGATTTGGTTCTCCTCTTTTGCAAAACCTGTATTTTCTTTCCTTTTCAGCCGCCCACTCCCTTCTCCCATCTTTCTCTTTGTCTCTCTTTACCATATCCTAAGGAAGGCTGGGTCACCAACAAATTCCACTCCCTTATCGAAGATCACCATCGCAGTAACACCAATCGCAATCCCTCGAACACTATCCTTGCTCGCTCAACGGAGATTTGGGAGAAGTCGTGGGAGAGTTCCCTCCGTGTTAGAGGCTTCGTCGTCAACATCATTGCCCACAACTACCACCACTTGGTTGTCTTCCACTCACCGCCCTCGTTTTGGAGCTTTCAGCATGTCCTCGGCTCCTTTTGTGTCCAACCCAAGTGGCCCTTCCTCTTCACTCGCGGAAGATGGATGAACTTCGATTTCAGGACTTATCGTCGGTGTTAGCGGTGAAGGCGTCGAGGCTTTCCTCTTGAGATTTTGGATGTCAAGCAGAAGGGTGCAAATCTAGCATTTTTTGTGCAACCCAGATTTTGACAAAGCCCAAAAATTCGACGAAGAGGCCCTGAATTTCGACAAAACCTAGAAATCTGATGAACCTCCCGCCGCTTCTGTCCCAAAAATCCGAAGAAGCTCAAAGTCAGAGAGGACGGAAGGGAGACGTGGCGGGGTCGGCGATGAAGTCGATAGGTATAATGTATAATTTATTTAATTGCTAAAGGCCATTTTGGGTATTGGAAAATTTCATTAAAGGCCTCATCGTCTTGAGCAATCAGTTTACGTAGAAGCTGGGCAAGCAAAAAAAGTCGATTTTTCAAAGCTGGATTTTGAAGCTTTGTGTTTTTGGCTTTTTTAACTCAAAACTATGGGGGAAAAAAAAAACTGAAGTTGAATGTTTACCAAATATAACACATTTTTTTTCAGAAACATCTCATTACCAAACTAGGGCTAGCATTTGCCACCTATTGCTGTTTTCTAGATTGGAGGCAAATTCTCTGCTCTCCCACTTCCCATACATTTCTCATACACTTCCATCTTCTCCTATTTATGCAGTCACGATTAAGTCGTCAACATTTTATATTACTATTATTTTTTATCTTATTATCTTTATAAAAAAAAATCAATATAAAATATTGACGTAACTTAATCGTGATCGTACAAATAAAAAAATAATAAAAATATATGAGAAGTGAGATAGCAAAAAATCTGCCTCCTTCTAGATTAAATAGAAAAAATTTAAGAGCTGTTTTTTTTGGGTCGATAAGATAACCTTGAATCAATTGCATCCTACAAACGACTTTTCCTTTCCTCATTAATACACATAAAAATTGCCAAATAAAAAAACGATGTGTTGTCTTGTCAAAAAAGCACATAAAAATTGTCAAAATAATAAAGTAATTTGCTGTCTTGTCAACAGAGAAAAAAGGAGCTGAAAATACTAACAAATACATATATACAGAGATACTAGGTATACAACGTGTGAAGGCACTACTGTATGGGTCTCAGTCTCAGATAGTTGGACGATTGCGGAGGGTTGGGGCACTAATATATGGGTATAGTTTCTTGCTACGTTCGTTGTTTTACGCTCCGGCTCAGCGACAAGATAAGAAAAGGAGTGAATGATAATGTATGAGAAGTGGGAGGGTAAAGAAGTCCGGTCCATAAGAACAGACATGCAGAAAAGGAAAAAATGACCCAACTTTTTTTGGTTGACAATAAGGAAAAAACAATCAGCAGCGTTCAAATGGCGACGAGCTCAGTGGTAAGTTCTAACCGACCATGCACTTCCTTCTAAATATAGTCTTATTTTTTTAAGTATGAAAAATTATAATTATTTACCGTTTGCTCTTAATTCAACAATGAATACAAAAATATAACAGCAAAAATTAAATGGTTATTTACAAATGAATTAAGAGTGAGTGGTGAGTGACCACAATTTCTTTGAATCATAATCTAGAAAAACGGAATTAACTACATAAATTTCTTTTAAATTACATCACACCCGAAGACCTCACTGTTGATGTAGGCATCTCCTTTTGATATTTTACAGATCGATCGGTAATATTAATATTATTGTTGACCATTAATTATTTACTTTTTTATCAACAGTTATTTGGACAGCTTAATCTTGCACCAATAGTGCTCTATACTAAATGGAAATGTGAAGTACTACGTACGATTCAAAAGTCGTTGATATGGAGTTGAAGATGGTATATATTATAAACTTTATATATATATATATATGTATAATCTTAAATTCTTGAGGCAAGGTTACTTATTTTTGTGGTGTTTCCAATAGCAGTTAAGATGACGAGATAATTTTCAATATGCCTGGAATACAGGATGGTGCATTACGTGTCTTTATATAAGTTGTGAGATTCTTGTATTAAAAAAATTAATAACATAAGAAATAAAAAATTTCACTAATTATATAATAATATGTGGTGTACCACTTATGTTACGGTTATAAAGAAAAATTTATCCAAGATAACACCCAAGCTAAAGAAATTGGATGGAGAACTACATTTAATTATTGTGGGTATGTTAAAAAAAAAAAAAAATTGAAAACCCATGAACCCTCCTTGTGAAGAAGAAGAAGAAGAAACCCATAAACGGGTCCCCCCGCGCGGGC
The DNA here is from genome assembly GCA_015708375.1 of Cydonia oblonga. Classification (NCBI taxonomy): domain Eukaryota; kingdom Viridiplantae; phylum Streptophyta; class Magnoliopsida; order Rosales; family Rosaceae; genus Cydonia; species Cydonia oblonga. Next base: position 11,547 of record JADOBS010302246.1, read on the forward strand.
GCCGAAGAAGAAGAAGAAGGAGGAAGGAGGAGGAGGAGAAGAAGAAAATGAAGATGGGTTTTTTTTCTCTCTTTTCTAGGTTGCAGGTAGGGGGAAGAAGATGAAGATGGGGGAAGGGAAGGGACGAACTGAGGGTGGTTTATTATTATTATTATTATTTTAATATTTAAAAAATATTAAATAAATTTTTTTAGTTTTTAATATTATTTTATTAATTTTTTAATAGAAAGTGGGGTTTGGATCAAGCCACGTCAGCACTTAACATACAAATTAACAGAAAAACCGACGAAGGTATGACATTGGCACAAATTCGTAAGATGAGGTATGCCATTGTCAATTTTAAAAGATGAGGTATGAAAGTGTCGTGAGACCAATAGTTGAGGCAGTTTTGTGTAATTTACCCTTAAAAATAACTTTTTAAATATAATTACTGATGACATAATCTTCTAAAGGTTTTGATCTAAAGGATCACTTATGGGTTCATCATTTTCGGCGCAATGGGTGCTTTTACAGGATCAAAAAAAGGTCTAAGTTTCAAACCTTATGAAACTAAATCAAGAATTAGACACTATTTATAAAACTAGAACAATAAGTAGACACTATTTATGAAACTAAACCAATAAGTAGATACTATTTATGAAACGAAACCAAAGAATTAGACACTATTTCTAAAACTAAACCAATAAGTGGAAACTATTTATAAAACTGGACTATACACTATTTTTGAAATTGAATCAACAATTAGACACTATTTATGAAACTAGACCAATAACTAGACATTATTTATGAAATCGGACCAAGAAAGAGACACTATTTATAAAAATGAACCAATTAATATACATTATTTATAAAACTGGACCCAACTAGACACTATTTATGAAAACATGACTAAGAACTAGATACTATTTACGAAACTGGACCAATAAATAGTATAGTGCCATTCAATTTCATAAATAGTGTTCATTTTTATAAATAGTGTTTAATTTTATAAATAGTGTTTCATTTTCATAAATATTGTTCAGTTTCATAAACAGGGTGTGATGGACCCGCAGATCTCATGCATCAGGTTTTTTTTTTTTTTAGTTTTTTATATTTAAATTATTCATTTTTATTAAAATTGAAGGATTTTTCATTAATATTTAATTTATTTTTATTAAATAAAATTATAGTATAATTTTTTATTAAAATAAATTTAGCCCAAACTTTTTTTAAGGAATCTCGCTTTAATTAATCCTTTCATTATTAATTTCAACACGAGAGGGTTGAATAAACGGATAAACATCAATTGTATTTGCGAGGTGCACTGGCCGATCAGATATGACATTAGTAGTTGGTAATAAAACCGTTAACAATTATTATTTTTGTTTTATTTGAAGGGTTTCAAATCCGACATTAACCCCAGTTATTATTTTATTTTTTATTAATATTTTGAAGGGTTTTAAATCCTAGACGTAATCTACTTTTATTCGTCACCCAATCTATTGTCACCACTAAACAACCCCCAATGACTTGAAATGAAGCCTTTTAATCAACTAGCTAGCTAGAAATATTTATTCGTTTCTATGATCATCTCCAACTTTTAACGTTAAAATTTAATATTTTTAATTAAGAGAGATGTATTCAATTGAAATTTTGAAGGATTTTAATTTTTTTAATGAATTTAGGTGTATTTAATCAGGATTTTAAATGATTTTTTAAAATTTAATGTGTAGTCAATTAGGATTTTAAGATAATTTATTAAAATCATTAGAAATTCGGATGTATTCAATTAGAATTTTAAAAAATTTATAATATTTCAGGTATATTCAATTAGAATTTGATTTTAAAGAATTTGAAAAAAAATTGAGGAATTAGAGAGAATTGGAGAGATTTCATAATGTATTTAAAATATCTACAAATCTCACATGTTCCCATGAGATTTCAAGAGAATTGAATCAAAATTTTACATGAAATCTCTACAAATCAATTAAACTCTATAAAAATCTATAGATTTATAAATCTATTTAAATCTCTCAAATTCCCAATTGAATACAGAAAATTCAGATTTTAACATAGAAACAGTTTTTTTTTTTTTTTTTTTTTTTTAA
>JADOBS010302247.1:0-13634 GCA_015708375.1 Cydonia oblonga
ATGTCGACACGTGTCGCGCTGTGATTGGCCTCCTGGTTGGAGGGAGATTCTTGTGGATCCTTGACGGTATAATGTTGACCGGTGCTCAGTAGTTTCGGGATTGGTCAAGTATGGTACAAACAAATCCGATAACTCAATAAACGTTTCATAAAACGTAATTAGAAAATCATGCTTTTCATGTATGCATTTCTAGTAATAAAATCATGCATTTTGGAAGAGGTCCATTCATTGATACTTCATCGCTTAAGAGCCGTTCGAACTAGGAAGGACAGAAACACCACTAACAAACGCACCTAAGCACATAAATGGACCAATTAATAAAACTCTACTAAAACAATTGAATTTGGGAAAACAAACATCATAATCGGATTTAGGACGTCGAAAAACCTAAAGGGGGACCACATGGCGGCGGCTTGAGAGGTCACGCGCCACCACACGCACCGCCATGCGTCAAGATGGGTCACTGAAAAAGTCGCCCCAAAAATTGTGTGTGCTCCACGCGCCAACCATGGCTGCACCACGTGTAGCCTTACGCGCCCGCTAGTAAAGGCTATTCGCTATCCTCACGAGGCCTGAAACTGGTCGGTTTCTGGGCTCATTTTCCTGAGCTCCGTTCGAGCTCGTTTCTCAACCATTTTCGATGTTTCAAAAGCCAAAATGAAGATTGACACGAGGAGAATAGATTCATACTAAGTTGGGATCGGGTGGTGGCCAGAATTGGCCTGGAAATGGTTGCAAAGTGGCAGTCCTCGCTGGAAAATTGGGGAAGTTTTCCTCTTGGGTTTCCTACATCCAAACATCACCAAAACTTCTTAAAAATACTCCTAAACACACACCAAAGCACGATCTACAACTTTTGGATTCGAGGCTTACCTTCGTCGGAGAATGTGAAAACTCGCCGGTGAGCTTCGGTGAACAGTGAGTTCACTATGCAGCGAAGGATGAGGGTTTTTGGGGTGTTTCTCGTTCGTTTCTGGGTTCATAACTAGGGTTGTTGAGTGGTGGGAGGTGCTGTCATTGTTGTTTCTCGTTCGTTTGCCACGTGCTGAAAGCCATTTAATTAATGCAAATGTTGAGAACATGTGAACATGCATATAAATTTCGCTTATGCTTCTAGGTAGCTCAAGAATCACGAGAAAAATTACCCCACTCACGATCTGGAGCTCAGAGCAGTGGTTTTTGCTCTAAATATCTGGAGACATTACTTGTATGGCGAGAAGTGCCGCATATTCACACAAGAGCCTAAAACATGTCTTCACTTAGAAGGAACTGAACTTGAGGCAGAAAAGATGGATAAAGCTCATTAGTGATTACGATTGCATTATCGAGTATCATTCTGGACACGCTAATGTGGTGGCAGATGCATTTAGCTGGAGACATCATGGACAACTTGCCTTCCTTCGAACTATCCGTATTCCACTCTTGTTGCATGTTAGTGACACCAAATCCACATGGAGCCTTTTTAGCACACTTCCAGGTTAGGCATGTCTTGGTAAATATGGTAAGGGAAGTTGAACTTGATCCCCAATGTGCAGAATTAAAGAAGCAGGTACTGGATGGGACGATACAAGATTTGAATATCTGGGGGGATGAAGCCTTAGTGTTGAGAACTAGGCTATTTGTGCCTATGGATAACGAAGCGGTGAAGAAAGAAATTCTTGATGAAACCCACATGTCGGCGTATGACATGCATCCAGGGAGCACCAAACTGTATCACACTATCCATCCATTCTATTATTGGGTTGGGACCAAACGAGATGTGGCGGATTATGTGAAGAGATGCATTATTTGCCAACAAGTGAAGGCAGAGAGACAAATGCCTGAAGGGTTATTGCAGAACCTCCAGATACCAGCATGGAAGTGGGAAGACATCACTATGGATTTTGTGTATGGGTTGTCGAGGACGCAGTCGAGATTTGCTGGTATTTGGGTGATAGTAGACCAACTCACCAAGACGGTTCACTTCCTACCTATTTGACAAACCTACTCACTGGAGAAGTTGGCAAAAATGTTCATTGATAATATTGTCAGACTTCATGGTGTACTCATCACTATCGTATTAGACAGAGATCCAAGGTTCACCTCCAAGTTTTGGAGAGCTTTTAATACTGCCATGGATACTCAGTTGTTCTATAGTATTGCCTACCATCCACATACCGATGGCCAGTCCGAGCGGACAATCAAGACTTTGGAGGACATGTTGAGAGTGTCTGTTCTCCAGTGGAAGGGTAGCTGGGATAATTATTTACCGTTGGTTGAGTTTGCATACAATAACAGTTATCATTTGAGTATCAGCATGACACCATTTGAAGCACTTTATGAGAAGGCATGCCGGACGACGTTGTGTTGGACAGAGGTCGGCGAACGGGTGTTAGTGGGGCTAGAGATTATTGACACTACTAATGCTAACATCCAGCTGATTAAGAGGAACCTGAAGGTAACACAAGATCGACAGAAAAGCATTGCGAACCAACATTCCAGGGACCGTGAGTGTAAGGTTGGTGACTTTGTTTTTCTAAAGTTGTATCCCTGGAAAGGCGTAGTTCGATTTGGTAAGCGAGGAAAGTTAAGTCCTCGATACGTCGGTCCCTATCAGATTATGAAGAGAATTGGTGCAGTTGCCTATAGGTTGGAGCTACCACCAGAGCTGCCACAAATTCACAACATTTTTCATGTTTCTATGCTCTGGAAATATGTATCAGATCCTTCTCATGTTATTTGGCCGGAACCATTGGAAATGAATCAAGATGCGAGCTCTGTCGAAGAACCAGTGGCTATCATTGATTGAAAGGAGAAAACATTGAGGAACAAAGTTATTCCGTTAATGAAAGTGTTGTGGAGAAACCATACCATTGAGGTACTGACATGGGAAATAGAGGATTCGATGAGGAACCAGTATCCATATCTTTTTAGTTAAGTTTGTAATTTTGGGGACGAAATTTCTTTTAAGGGGGGTAGATTGTTAAACCCCACCCTTAAAATTTTTGTATTTAAGACAATTTCCCTATAAGTTTATAAAATCTTGCAATTTGGACCCCTATCTTAATCTAATTTGGACCCTCTATCCAGATTTCCTTCATCCCTCAAACCGCCACGTGGCAGCACCCCTAACTCTTTCCTTATCTCTCTTTCCATTCGATCTCTCACTCTTTTCTCTCTTTATCTCTCTCTCGGACCCTCTCCTTGATCTACACCCACACACGCGCCCATCTACACACCCACACCACCGATGACGCACCATCACCACCCTCACCCTCAAGAGAACCTCCCATCCATCTCCATTTTCTTCATGAAACTCCAGGGTACCCAGAGGACACCCAACCCAGGTCCAGCGAACCGTGGGTGTGCGAGCCCAAATCAGGCCACCTCCGGCCTTTTCTCAGCAAAACAAAGGTGCAATTAATAACGGCGATTCCGTCATTCTTATTTCATACGGCTCCTCGACGATGAAGTATCTATGAGTGGATCTCTTCTGAAATGCATATTTTAATAGTATAAATGCATACATTAAAAGCATGAATTAATGGTTACGTTTTATGAGATATTATGCTTACTGAGAATACTTTGAATTACCATATTTTCTATCGAACCCATGTTCTTTGTAGAATATCTAATGGATGAAGATATACTATTTAGAACATGTTTTTACACACTTCTTTATAGTATAGATGATGGATGACTTTATACTATGAAGATATTTTTGAGATATATGTACCTATGTTTGGAAAGACTATGTTCAATGGTTTTGTGCGTAACTAGTGGTCACTGTTCTACCTTCGGAAAATGTTACTTATATTGCTTTCGGGCGGGCGGGCGTAGGGCACTGTTCTGTCCAAATGGAAGAAGATACCTATATTGCCTTCGGGGCGGGCATGTGTAGGGCACTGTTACACATATGGGAGATACTGATGTTGATACCACTAGTTAGCACACTATATACAAGATATGTTTTATGAAAGGTTTTATGGCATGCTAGGGTTTTCGAAAAACCTATTACATATTATGCTATTGGTTTTCATAAAATTTTGGGGTTTAGTATGTTGATAACTAGTTTATTATTATATATATATATAGCAACTTAGTTCACTCATGTTTGTTTTGCGCCCCCTCAGGACATAGGAACGAGGACTACGATCCGACATACGAGACTTTCCCCTACTAGTGACATCGTGTTATTCTCTTTGTTTGACATCTATTGTAATAGCACTTCTCTATCTCACATTCCGCTTGTACTCTGTATTAGGTGTATGCTTTGGACATGTCATGCATTATCATTAAATTCATTGTTGGTAGTTGAATATTATATTGGTGATACTACTCTCATACTGCATGAATTGTCACATCCTATTATCTTGCTATAATTCATAAGCGAAATTTATATGAATGTTCACATATTCTTAGCATTTACATTAATTAAATGGCTTTCGTCACCCTCGGGTGTCGGCCAGCACATGGCCATCCCGATGTCCCTCATACATCATGATTAGGGCGTGTCAGATTGCCCTTGGTCTTGGGTTAAGGGTTTACACGGGCTTGGGCTTAAAGGCCCAGCCCCGTTCTTTTTGGGTTTTTGAAAGAAAAATAAATAATTAAAATTAAAAACTAAACAGGTTGGGCTTTTGGGTCTAACGGCTAACAGGCCTAAAACCCGAGTCCTATACACGGCCCAAAGGGCTTTGGTGCAATTGGGTTTGGCAAGCTGGCCTAACGACCTGGTTTCGAAGAAAAAAGAATGCCGAAGCTTTCCCAGCTACGGCCGACAGCAAAATACCTCAGGGTCTGATCTAAGCATGAAAACGAAGAGTAAAATGATGAGGAGAGGTTTGTTACCTTTGTTTCGTTGAGAAGAGGTTGACGGTGGCCGTATTTGGGCTCGCACACCCACCGTTTGCCGGACCTAGGTTGGGTGTCCTTTGGGTGCCCTGGAGCTTCACGAAGACAGTGGAGAGGGATGAGAGGTTCTCATAAGGGTGGGGGTGGTGGTGGTGTGTCATCAGTGTTATGGGTCTATAGATGGGCGCGATCGTGGCGATGAGTACAATAAGAATAAACTAAGACAATTAGTCATACACGTTATATAGAGGGTAATTTGGTAATTTCATACGTTTGATACAATAAAATACAACAAATCTAGGACGGGGTATCACACAGACCTAAGCATGCTTTGCACCGTAACTTACCCATACCCATGACCCGGAAGGTTAGTGCGTGGAGCCTCAAGGACCCACGACCAGACCTGGTCTGTCCCAGCGGTTCAGCTAACTCCCACGGCCTAGCCTTCACTCCAAATCAGTTCTAGATCGATTTAGTCAAATCGGTTCTTGGTTCCCCGATCAGTCTCAACCTAGGTCGGTCCGGTTGAACAAACCATCAGACTTGCGATTAAACCATGGGTATTTTTGGCCAATTTTCTCTTGTTTTTCCTTAGATTTGACTTGCCTCAGCTTAAATTTTGTAGCCAGAGTCCATTACATCTTCAGTATGCCAGACAGTGATATTCCTCAGGAGCATCTCGAGAAGGTGGTGATAAGTGGAGGCTTGTTGTGGACATTGGGGCTCAGGGCTATCTACTTTGCCACTACTTTGTTGCTCTGGATTTTCGGTCCAATTCCAATGTTTGTTTGCTCAGTAACTATGGTGTTGGTTTTGTACAGACTTGATTCAAATTCCACTCCATTGCATCAGTTCCGACCAGTTGGGAGCCGTGATAATATGATCAGGAAAATTGGTGAAGAAAACCAAAGAATAGAAAGGTCTACTGAGCAACATGAAAGATCACATATGCATGGATGCACAACTCAAGAACCGCCACCAACAACTACAAGATTAAATTCAGAGGCAACAAGTTAAACTCTATGAGAAGATTTTTGACAATTAACACGAGAGAGAGAGAGAGAGAGGTTTGGAAAATCACTTGTTTTGTATTCTAATTCCTATCTTAAAATTTTCGTAGCAAACTTTGACACGACGCAATTTGGTGATTTGGGTAATTGTAATCATTGTTACACTTTTTAGCATAGGAGAGTGATTTTCCCGCTCTCGTTTTCCCCTTTCTATCAAAATAAATGAGCAAAGATACACAAACATTAATGGCAGCTATGAACCATTGCATCTTTGACAACCATATATTAATATTGAACAGGAGATTGAGTGCAGACTGATCACAAAAAAATGACAGGGCCAGAAATGGCACAGATTTCATTCAAAGATATATATTTACCTTGAAATAAGTTGAAATGATAAAAAACTATGCTTCTGCGTCAACGTTGGTTTCTACTCTATTGTGTTCCATCTGAACTTTGATCGTCCCTATCACTGTTCTCACCACTATTTGCGGGGCTCTCAACCGTTGAATTGAATGAGCCCGACTGCTCCTTACTTTGAGTCTGAGTTTCTTCATTTGTACCTTCCATGATGGAGTTGATGGCAAGCTGACCAGCATAAAGGACTAAACCCACGGCATTGATGCCGAAAACAAATGTTGCAAGGTAGCACAATCCATTTATAATTGTCCTGCCAAAAGAAGATTAAAGGTGATCATTCTTCCAATCAATGAAGAGCAAGGAAAACCGGAAGGAGTTAGTAGTAGGAGCTACCTGATGGTTATTGTGATCTGACGAACCTGAAAAGTAGAAAACAAGTAGATTGTTCAGAAAAGAGCATGAGTATCTTGAGTACAATTTTTCTACCACCACATTACATAGCAAACAAAGAGTAAGAGCATTTCGTGGTTCAAGTTGTGTATGATATCACCGGCCATAGCCCAATCTAAGAACTTAACGGCCCCTTTGGTATTCACTTGAATTCTTAATCCTACTGTTCTATTCACAGTGGATTCAGAGTATACTGGCTAATCCCAGCATACAAGAAATGAAGCCACATAAATTAAGAGGCGGTTAAAGTGCAAAATAATTTATCTGTATTATTGTTTTCTAAATGGAAATTGAGAGAAACTGCCAGTGTCAGAAAACTCATAACGAACCATTGTGTTAGTTAAACACGAATATGGCTAGAACCGAAAAATTAAGGACAAGAGCAATGAAGGGACTAACCGAAAAATTATCAGAAATAGTTTGGCGGTTGAGAGATGCTTCAATTGTAGTAGTGAACTTGTAAAGAATAAGCGCAATGACACCGGCTGATATTCCACCCAGCAAGGCCTGAACAGGTGAGGGTGGACCCTTTGCTTCAACAGAACCTGTAGAAAGTGCTTTCAAGCTATCCAAAGCCTCATCCTTCAAGGACTTGTTCACTCCAGATGACCTAAATTTCTAGGCACCAAAATCACTATATCAAAGCCACAAATTGGCTCACATTAACACATAAAAAATTGTAATTAATGTGCATGGCAAATTGTATCCCAATTTCTCAAAATCCAAAATTAACCACAATGGCACATTATCTTGTAACATTTAAGCACATGTAGTCAATGAACATCATTCCGGACAAGTGGTGGATTGCCCTGGTGGATATGGCTTCGTCTTCAACCAACAACGTTCTGGATTCAAACCCTCTCCCTAACATTGGTGTAACTTAAGAGTAGTAATATTGTTCGTAATAGAATTAAAAATCATTCCCCAAAATCCCCAGAAAAAACTTGTAATTGAGAATAAAAAGGAATTCCCACCAAAACCCAATTCCTAAAATTCCAAACTTCAGCAATACCAAAACATTTGTAGACATAAATGAAAAGAAAGCTACAATCTTTACCAGTTCTTTAGCACGCTTGGCGCGGCGTCGCAGGGAGCGAAAGAGGAAGACAGTGATGGCTCCGGTGAGAAGAACACTGGTGGCCACTTGGAGAGATGAAGGGTCATCATTGGTGGCGAACACTGGAGAAGAAGACGGTGGCAATTCTTCGGGACCGTCTGGAGCAAATTCCAAGGGTGTGTATGGAGTTTCGGTCGTCGGTTCTGGAGCTTCGGCTAGCCATTGTTCGAGGCCGCGTCTGGAATGGGCTGAGACAGGGCGGAGATTGGTGGGTTTGTGGAAAAAATTGAGTGGAGGAGGAGAGAGATAGAGAGGAGAGAGAAAGTGGGTTTGGGAATGAGAGAGAAATATGGGGAAATTGGAACGGAGAAGGTGTTGGGTCTGCAACATTTGAATCTTTGATGCGTTTTAGAGAGGGAGAGAGAGCTAAGCTGCTGAGGAGAGGAGTTCAGTTATGGCTCTGTTTTTGGGTTTTTCTCTATCTCATCAATCAAAGATTTTGGTGGGGCTTTTGAAAAATCTCTGTTATCCGATTATCCCCTCCAGATTTTGAACCACATTTCATGTGTACATTGCAAACCGTCTCCTTTTCCAAGGTTTTATTTACATGAAAGAAAATCCTAAGGAGAAAATTTTTTAAAATTATATTTTGTACATTAGATGATGTGACGACAAAATAAGACTTCATGGTTTAAAGAATTTAAGAAAGAAGCCCAACCGTCAACGAAATGTGGTTGAAACGGAGAAAAATGCAAGACAAATCCATATTTTAATTAGATCATATTTTGTAAATCACATGATATGACGGTTAATGGTTATATTATGTCTTTAATTATTTAAATAGGAAGTCCACCATTAACCGTCACATTATGTGGTCTACAAAATATGATTCAAGTAGATGATCTTTCTACGAATATAGAAATGATGACAAATGTAAAATTAGAAACATTTAGGCTCATTTGATAACGTTTTACAAACCGTTTTTGAAAAACTATTTCGCAAAATAAAAACGACAAACAATACATATCAAGTGAAATAATACAATAGAAACTCGAGTATCACATGAGAGTGGATCATTGAGATTAGACAATAGCAACTCCCTCTCCCTTCCCTCTATCTCACACATGATTTTTGAATTTGATGATCCAGTCAGATCATCAAAGTTATTGAAGCGAATCAAATTGGGTTGGATTAATTGGTTTGAATGGATTATTGGATGTTACTTTTTTTAATATAATCAGACTACATAATCGATCGGTATGTAAATCAAGTTAAATAGCACAAAATAAAATTCCCTAGAGCACATTGGAAGCCACAGATCTAGCCCAGAACTTGATCTGTGCCTTCATGTCTTCAGCAGACTTAGTTGCACCCAAATTTGGAGGTGGCGGGGCTGCGCAGCTTTGCGCCAGCCACACCTCAGAAAGATAAGGCCTCCTAACATGTGCCGGGTTCAAATCTTCACTTCTCTTCTTTTCTTGCAACCCAGGAAGTATGTTCACCACACTAGGGCTCAACTCTTCCTTGTCAAATGTGAACCCCAAGTCCTTGAACCCTTGCAGCTCTTCAATTTCAAGATCACTTAGGCTCTTTCTCGTCGTCAGTTGATTAGGGCATCGGCGCCTCATTTCCTTAATTCCATCCGTACTAATCATATTGCTTTCCCCTTCTGTGTTTTTGGGGGTTTTATATCTTGGAATGCTAGAACATTGTGTCATGAGCCCCTGCAATAAGCAAACGTAAGAACATTGTAAGATAACGACCGATTTTCTTAATATAGTGAGTTGTTATTGACGCTCCAAAAAAGTTATTATCTATACACTCCTTTAAAATCAATTTAATGCATAAGCAAGTGAATCAGAGGAATGCAAGGTGACTTTTCTCAAACTATTAATCCATAATTATGATTAAAGTATATTTTTAAATTAAAAACTAAAAGCATAATGGGCATAGCTAGCTAGTACCTTGTGTCTTTGTGGAACACTTTCTTGGTTTCTCTCTTCTCTTCCTAGGCATGGTGGCAAGGAGGGCGTCCTGAGCAAATTGTGACGCACCGGTCGCCTATTTACTTGACTCCTTCTGATATCACTTTCTCTATCCTGAACTCCTTCTGTCCTCCCAATACAAACCAGCGGTTGGGACGTTTTTGTCTGCAGCATCTTCTGATGCGACGTTTGCCTTGTCAATTTGCTCACGCCACTCTTACCACCACTTTGCTTCACTTCAACATTCTCCTGCCTCCCTATATGAAGCGGCAACGATGGCGTCCGAACCAAATTTAGACCGGAAAATCCACCGCCTTCTGTGGCCTTATTCATCTTCACTGACATTTCTTGGCCAAAATCTGATGAGTTGCTATGAGGATCAGAAAAACACCTTAGCATCTTCTGTTTCCTGTTGAGCAAGTTATCAAAGAACCAACACTCTTCCAAAAGATCATTGGCTTCTTCCATATTGTCTTCTTTCCTACTTGCAGATTGCTCAATTGGGTCATCACCAACAGGCTCCATGGCTCCACACAAAAGTAGTTCCTCTCGGATTTCAACCAGTAAAAGACACCCATATTTTGGCCTTTAAATTAAGCTGCAAAATACTAAAATTTTGATCAAACACTGCTAGCTGTGGGCTGACTTGGGAAGCCATGTGGTGGCATGGAACCATGTTTTTGTAAGACATAATTTTCGGGATAAAAGCATATTTATATGTGGAAATACATGCATTGGACAGAGAGGGACCATGATGTGCGCTAAGTGGAGAGACGAGATAAGATTTCAAAGCAGGGAGTGTGGCACTTACGTTTATACAACTAAGAAATATGGAGAAGGGTCAACAACTTATGTCAATGACAGGGTCGATGCCAGCACACTCTATATGTGGTGAACTTTTGTTTATAGAGAGATGCACATGATGTTTTTGCGTATAATTTATATGACAGCTAAGGTACTAGGTGTCAAAATAAATACAAAGAAAACACTTCTCTCCGACGAAGAAAAGAATATGGAAATTAGCCATTTTAGAAAGAACACAAACTTGTGTTGCTGAAATATAGAGACCGACATGCGTATTTGAACTTAGTGTAGAGTATCCTATATATGTATTCAAGATCGAATTTTCATTTTTGTAGTTTAGATGAAATTAGTGCAGATTATCTTATTGTTTGTGAAAAAAAAAGATTGACATGATGATTGATAAAGGCGGAACAAATGATAGTCTAAAACACTCCTATACATTCATATATATGAGATAGTATAGATATTGTTGATTGGGTAATACTAGGGAGATCAAAATTTTAAATCAAATTTATAAACAAAATGATGTGTCACCAATAAGAAATAAACACGTCTATTAACACTTAAGTAATAATTCAATAATCAACAATTTTGGTTTAAAAAATTTGATCTTCCTAACATTATCTTTGATATGATGTTCATAATGTTGTCTGTTATTCAAATATGCGAGCTGTCGATGTCTGTTAGACCAGTGGCCTGTGTATTTACAATAGTATTTATTATGGCATGTACAATAGTCCATATGGAATTTGATATTTTTTGTTTTTATTTGACGTGTGAATCTAATTACGTGACAGGCCTAGTAACCCCAATACAATCTTCAAGATGGCTCAAAGTAATGATAAGGGATGAGAGTCCAAATATGTTCAACCCAGATCAAGTGTCAGGTCACAGTTCTAAGCCCATCAGCTTCAAAATTCCCTTCCAATTTCCATGGGGAGATAGAGTTGACCAGCTTAAACCAAGAACAATAACGGATGGTAACTTTAATTACTTTACTTTCACGGTGCATGACTCATGCTCTTCAATCTGCTGACGCTAGCCATGGCGTGAAGAGATCATTCTTGGTCCCTGACAAACCAATAGCCATGCATCTGAAATATGATCAGTTACTGAGGAGCTTGATTATCCTTACTAATATCACGGACTCGCGACATTAATTGATACTAATATTAACAACCAATCCTAATCATACACAGAAAAGTACGTTAATGGTAAGAAGATTACTGCAATATGTTGCTAGGGAAACTACATTTTCGTAGCAGATTTATATACTATTTGATGCGTAATTACCACGTCTCATTAGATGTTGATTATCCTCGTGTTGTTGTCCAACTTGCATGTATATGCAGACACGTCTGATGTCGGAAGAAAATAATGTCTGAGGTTCCTATATAATTTCCGCAACCACAAGTATTGATCCGTGATCTTCACTTCATTATTGCTTCAGAAAAAAGAGGTGCCTTGTTGTTTGGGATTAGAATTCACCGCTAAATTAAATAATAAAACAGATATGGCAGGTAACATCGTAAACTTTATAAAAGACGAGTAATGCTACACTTTTCATATTTGTACTACATTTCTAATAGAGGTAAGACCCATCAATACATGTGAGTGTCAACTCTATTAGAGAAATGATACAAATATGGTATGAAAAATGTGACAAGAGTAACATTTTTTCATAAAAGAAATCTAAAGAAGGGGTAACTGAAGTTTGATTTTCATCGAAACCAAGAACTTGTTTTGGTCAACTCTTTGTTTCACCAAGTTGTTACTTGAACAAATTCGTACACGCATGGTAAGTTAGTAACCAATGCAGTCTTTGAAAATTTCAACGTTTCCCTTGAGAAACAAGTCTAGTTATTTGTAGCAATTGGGCCAAAGTTTTTACCACCTTTCGCGTGGTTGCCAACAAACATAAACGCTTATAACCAACGATCCGACAAATTTTGCAAATAAATCTGAGATTTTGACCAAACTAACGAGGTAACATCAAACAAGATCTCACTGCATGCGAACTATAGTTCACCATACTTTCCATGAGCTAGAAAGCTAGCTGTCTAACCCTAAAAATGGCAGAACCTCCCAAGATCTCCTCAAGCTTTCACTTAGCCATGTTCCCATGGCTTGCCATGGGCCACATCACCCCATACGTTCACCTCTCCAACGAGCTCGCTGCCAGAGGCCATAGAGTCACTCTCTTGGTGCCCAAGAAAGCTATCCTTCAGCTCGAACATCTCAACCACCACCCTAACCTCATCACCTTCTCTCCAGTCACCGTCCCGCACTTCGACGGCCTCCCGGAGGGCACCGAAATCGCCTCGGAAATCCCCATTCACAACATCCATTTTCTTGCCGCTGCCATGGACCTCACACGCGACCAAATCGAACACTTCCTGAACGCAAACAAACCCGACTTTGTCTTGTACGACACTGCACATTGGGTGCCGGAGATTGCGAGGAAAAACGGCATCAAGTCCGTTTGTTACAATGTTGTATGCGCTGCGGCTCTTGCTATTGTGCTTGTCCCAGCCCGTCAGGTCCCCAAGGACCGGCCTATTACAGCGAAGGAGCTAGGGGTCCCACCTGCTGGGTACCCGTCAACGACTGTGGTTCTCCAAGGACACGAGGCCAGGTCGTTGACGTTCATAACGGAGCCGTTTGGGGACGGGATCAGATTTTACGATCGGACCATAATTTGTATGAAAGAATGTGACGCTTTGTCCATTAGAACGTGCAGAGAGCTTGAGGGTGATATGTGTGATTATATGGAAGATCAGTATAAAAGGCCGGTGCTTTTAACTGGTCCCGTTTTGGGTCTGATGTCCGATAACAACACTGCACAATTAGAGGACCGGTGGGCGAAGTGGCTTGCTGGGTTTGAGACTGGATCTGTGGTGTTTTGCGCATTCGGGAGCCAATGGGTTCTCGAGAAAAGCCAATTTCAAGAGCTCGTGTTAGGGTTTGAGTTAACTGGGTTGCCATTTTTGGTGGCTCTGAAACCGCCATTGGGTTGCGAGACAATTGAAGAGGCATTGCCGGAAGGCTTTGAAGAGAGGGTTAAAGGGAGAGGGGTGGTGGTTGGGAGCTGGGTGCAGCAGACATTGATTTTGAACCACCCAGCAGTTGGGTGCT
>JADOBS010302248.1:0-13634 GCA_015708375.1 Cydonia oblonga
TTTGTTTTGGTGTGCAGGAAGTTTTAGGGCCCGATGATAAAAGCCCGCAAGAGTTTCCAAACTTCATGATTTATGGTTAACCCAAAAAAGAACTTGATGACTTGTGAAGAAGGGAAGACAAGGCCCAAAGGAAGATGGGAGGACCAAGGCCCAAGAAGGAGTTGGAGGGGACCCTTTTAGCACATGATATAGCTTATTTACAATGTTTAGGGACACAGTGCTCTATCGAGACGACAAGAGAATGATGCTCTAATTAGACTACTAGACCACCAACCACCAAAAAGGGTGCTCTAATTAGACCACCAGAAAGATGCTAAGCAGAAGGCTAGGCATGCATTGTTAGGCAGAGTATTCAATGTACGAGCACTACATGAAGGCACGTTAAACAATACTAAAGATTTATGTAGAAATTGACTTTTGTTATATTTTATCAAGGCAAGATTACAATCTATTTATGCACAAATTACACAGAAACTATACGCACTTTGGCTCAACATTTACAACATAACGGAAACATACAATGATGGCCTTATAACAACATCAACGACAAAATAATATATGCATGCATTCATTGACTTTAAACTGTCCTTAACCAGATTTTAACTATGGCAACAGCCCTATACTAATTACAGCATTAATTCCAAGCTGTTACGAAACTTTTTTGAATTAAGCATCACTTAGTATTACAGTTTAATGATATTTTTTTTCACTTGTAAGTAGTGATGCGAATTTGAACCACATTATTACTAACTTATTGTGAGGCTCAACCCATTCTTTGCCCCTTAATGAAGATAATATCATGTTTATATAAAATAAAATAAAATAAAAAATAAAAACTTATTGAATTGGGGATAACTGTTGTAACTCCCTGGTATTCTTAAGGTGTGTAGTGTGTATATGCATGTAGAGGATGATTTTGCATATGATCATCTCCTTGGCAACGGTGCGACCGAGTTGAGCAATGGACTCGTGTCCTTCTTACTGCAAGTTAAACAACCGTTTTGACAGAGCAAAGCAGATGCGTGGCATTACCCCAAACCTCTAGAGCCCCCCATCAGCCACGTTCACCCCCATCACATGTCACATCCTCCTCTCTCTGCCTCCCCATTCACCTTCCAACCCTCCCTCTATATAACCCTGATTTCCCTCCAAACAGCAACCGAATACCAAAAAGAGTGTTCACTTCATTGCATCAAACTTTGTGAGAACAACTAGAGGTTGGAAATTAATAAATGGCATCGGAACAGGAAAAACAAGACCCCCAGAAGAGAAAGGAGCTGGAAGAGAAGGCAAGGCTGGGAGAGACCGTCGTGCCCGGTGGTACTGGTGGCCATAGCCTTGAAGCACAGGAGCACCTTGTTGAAGGTAACTAATTCATTAAATTACTCGTCTTTCCACTTCTCCCATGAGAGAGAACTTTTCATGTACATAGTATGTTATATGCAAGGGTAGCAGTATCTCGAGACGTGAAAGTAAAAAAAATATGGTAATTTATGTGGTAGTGAGTGATAAGAGTTATATATGTGTGTATATATGTATATGTATATATGTATATGTGTGTATATATATATATATATATATATATATATATGAATATGTATATATATGAATATGTATACTGCTACCCTTGCATTCCAGGTGAAAGTAAGTTTTGACATCTTAGTTACATAGTCTGAATTTTTCTGTGTGGTGATTAGGGCGGAGCCGTGGAGGGCAGACGAGGAAGGAACAGATAGGGGAAGAGGGGTACCATGAGATGGGAAAGAAAGGCGGGCTGAGCGCCACTGACAAGCGCGGAGGAGAGCGTGCTGCTGAGGAAGGCATCAAGATTGACGAGTCGAAGTTCAAGACCAAGAATCGCTGATCATGATTTTGAAGCAGCATGGGTGGCTCCCAAAACTCCAAACCCTCTTTTGTTTTTGAGTTTCTTGCTACGTCAGTGTGTGTAACATAAAGTTATACCAAGGAACGGTATTTTGCTTATTTTTCCCTTGTAGTAGTGTTACCGATAGTGTCTTTTTGCATAAAGTTGTAGCTAGGAACGGTGTTTTGCTTATTTTGCCCTTGTAGTAGACCACTCTTGTAATCTCCTTGTTTAATTTTAAGGATAAGTCATCTGTTAATGGCATTTTTCCATGGTTTCCATAATATGTTTTCTTCATACGTCCAAGCCTTTTTTCGTGTGCACCAAAATTTTGCTTGTTGCTGTCAGGGAATTCTTGAACGAACATTGTGTATGAGGAGAGATTTTTCAATCGGTGCGTACTAACCCGTCTCACTAAATAAATTGTGAGATATGGGTTAAAAAGTTACATATTAAAAAATAATATTAAAAAATAAAATTTTAAAATACGTGATGTATTATTCGTGTTTCTGTCACAATTAAAAATTCGTGTTTCTGTCACAATTAAAAATTCGTGTTTCTGTCACAATTAAAAATTCGTGTTTCTGTCACAATTAAAAATTCGTGTTTCTGTCACAATTAAAAATTCGTGTTCCTGTCACAATTAAAAATTTCTCAAGATGAAGAAGTCGTGCATTATCTTGCAAAAATCGTATTTCTAGAGACAGTTGGAGGTGAAAATTTTGAATATTTGACGAGGAGGGCTTATTACTTATTTTCCGTCACCACAGAAAAATGTCATCTGCGGCATGTTAATTTCTTGACTGAATTCTTTTCGTCCTTTTTTCCTTGGATTAAACAACTTTTTTCCTTGAATCATTCAGCAAATATTCATCACATGACTTGAAAAAAATCCCCATCAGTTGGAAGTTCAAACCCTCTTTTGAAACCTTTGTAGCGCATTACGAAGGCAAGGCAGAAGAAATTTGAACACATGACTCCATGTTTCCTACATCTTTCTTCTTATCTCGTCAAACTCAGGCGACAATACACAGAACACAGTATAAAATATGGATATGAGAGCGTCTCCTTACGTTGAAGAAGATGAAAGGAATTGAAACGACACTATTTAAACAAGTGTGGATTTGATAGTGACGACTATGCGAGTTTTTCTTTAAAAGGTATATGTCAGGGATATTTTCTTTTAGTTGACTACAATAAGTTGCAGATTATGTCATATACATGTTTATTTTCTGAAAAAGGAATGCGATATGTTAAATTTCCTGAAGAAAGAGAACTTGGAGCTCAGGAAAACAAATACTAGCCGGTAAATTTAACTCACATCTGTAATGAACCTTGTATGTTTATTTTCTTTATCAATGCCCAGTACCTTTTTAATTTTTTTTTTTTTCATTCAAAATGTTAATCAAGAGCCCATCCATTTTTTTAGAGAGAGCAGATGGATCCTATCCCTTGTATCGAACACTAAATCCTATCTATTGATAGAAAGATCTTCGTCAAATACCTCCTCCTATCCAAGGAACTTACCACAAGCACCCCACCCCATACGACTAGTTGGGACTCGGGGGGAGGAGGGGAGGACACAAAAGGTTAAATCTTTACCCATATTCATCAGAAAAATCGATATCTCGAAAAGGAGCCGTGTTGTTGGTAATTACTTTGATTTATTTGTTGTCTAAGGTTTTGAGATTATGATTTCATTTTGTTCTAGAAGGAGATTCAGATTCATTTCAATTGAAAACTAACTTTAATGCTACATAGCATTTAGGGTTACATGTAATTTTGTTTGTTTTCAAACTAGAGTGATAGATAGTTATGTAAGAGTTTTAATAAAATGAATTAATATAATTAATTCTTAGAATTAGAGTTGGCTACAAACTCTCTAAAACTGATGGTAACTGTCTCTACAATAGAAAGAGCAGTTGCATCGTATAAGTAGTTTGATCCCTCTTCTCAAATCAATGTCTTTCTCATATGATTGCTAGTTCTATTGAGAACAAGGAACACTAAATAATTTTAGAGAAGGGAAGATCAAATACTCAACCTTATCGTGATGTCTTCCACTACAAGTTAATCGTTTCTTTAATTAGGGTTTACTGGAATATGAAAACATAGATTAATTGCTTGATTGTTATGATTTCTAGATGATGAGAAATAAAGGTTTACAAGTTACTGAAAAAAAAGAAGATTGAAATTGAATCCGCACTAATATCCATAACTATAACTATTTTTTGCCGAGTCAGTTCCTTCATTAGATTTGATTCACAAACTGAATATTTTGTTTTTAATCTGTCATTTATTTATCTTACTACTCACTCAGTGCTAGATACGTTAAAGAGAGATCGATAATCATTTGGAATCTATAGGCAAGCGTGCGGGTGCACTGTAGCAGCACATTGCTTACTGTGAAACCAAGATATAGAGTTATAGCAGTGATGACCATCAAGCCATGGACCGTGGCATTCTCCCTGCAAATTCTTCACTGACCAAAACACCTACGTGGCATAAACCCAAAGCTCCGAACCTCCCCATCAACTGCGTGTACCCCACTACGTGTCACTTCCTCCTTCCCTTGGCCTTCTCACGCACCTTCCATCCCTACGCCTATAAAAACCACCATTGCCATCCAATTTAACTTAAAAGTGTGAGACTAAAAAGAAAGAGATCCGAACAGGAAAGGCGAGACCTTCAGAAAAAGGCAAGAACTGGACCAAAAGGCGAGGCAGGGAGCGACTGTCGTCCCTGGTGGAACCGCCGGCAAGTCCCTCGACGCTCAGGAGCACCTTGCTGAAGGTAAATCTTAAAAACAAGCATCCTAAATTTCCATTTACTATATTTAGTCTTTTGTACCTGGGCAATGATGTGTGTGTATGGTGTTGAAGGACGCCACCGTGGAGGCGAGGCAAGGAAGGAGCAGCTGGGAAGTGAAGGGTACCAGGAGATGGGCCACCGTGGGGGTGAGGCGAGGAAGGAGCAGATTGGACAGGAAGGGTACCAGGAGATGGGCAAAAAGGGCGGGCTCAGCACCAAGGACAAGTCCGGAGGAGAGCGTGCTGCCAAGGAAGGCATCGAAATTGACGAGTCCAAGTACAAGACGAAGAGCCGCTAATATGGATCATCATTCATTAAGCAGTTTTTCTAGCTCCATGTCTGTTACTTGTAGTTTTTGTATTAGGGTTTCTAAGTTTGGTTTAACTAGGTTTTTAGGATGCATGGCGTATAGTGTCTTTGTTCTTCGTAGGTGGTTGTTGAAAGAATGCTGGTTGTACAAGTATGTCCGGCGCCAGAAATCATACATCCACCGCATCGTCTTTTGTATCTAAAGCTGGGCTCCGAGGAGCTTCTTTAACTGTTCTGTCTAATGTGTTCTTAAGTGTTTGTACTGTTTAACTTTCTTGTAATTGTATCAATGAGCGACTCAATGATCTTCTCTACAAACGTCATGTGCATTCCCAACTCAATTCACAGTAAATCAGAGTTTCGAAATCGAGGTAACTATCCATCATATGAGTGCAATTAGATTGTTGGGGTTGGTGTTCAAAGTGCAATCTGTATCTATGATAGGATAAAAAATTCTAATCTCTAAATCTAAATGGAAACAATCTAATGGCAGAATCTAATATCCTATCTTTCATATATCTTTCTTCTGATCTCGTCAAACGGTTGAGGCCTGGACTTGGTTCGAGTTGGTTGACAGCCTTTCAAACAACCTAGAAATGAGGCTACGAGGCTCGGTCCAATGGTGAAGTACTATGCTCAATGGTTTGGTCGATTCTAACGAAAGTACGATTATTTGTGAATCAGGAATGGGTTCTGGTGTGGTCCAAGTCCTAGATGAAGTATTGCTCGAAGTCGAAGATCAGGGTTGATTTCTGGTGTGGCCCAGTCTTAAGACGAGAAAGAATTGTTCGAGGATTATGATTGGATTCTGAATCCGACTCTCCTAATGAAGATTGAATTAATATTACATGACTAGGTTCAGAATTTTAGGATGATGAATTCAATTGAGAATTTGAGAGACTTTAATGGATTTATAAATCCATGGATTTTTATGGCGTTTAATTGATTTGTAGAGATTTCATATAAAATTTTGATTCAATTCCCTCGAAATCTCATGGGAAGATGTGAGATTTATAGATGCTTAAAATATACTACAAAATCTCTCTAATTCCTTTTAATTCCTCAACTTTTTCCAATTCTTTAAAATCAATTTCTAATTGAATACACTTGGATTGTTATAAACTTCTCTAAAATTCTACTTGAGTACACCTGGATTTCTAAGGATTTTAATAAACTATCTTAAAATTCTAATTGAATACACCTTGAATTTTAAAGAATCACTTAAAATCTTGATTGAATACCTCTAGATTCATTAAGAAAATTAAAATCTCTCAAAATCCCAATTGAATACACCCCTAATTCTGAATCTTGTCTTCTGATTTTAGAACTCAAGGCCGAAGATGGAATTAATTACATAAATAAGACTAAGTTCAGAATTTTAGTTTTGAACTTTGTCTTCCGTTTTAGAACACAAAGCTGAGAGTGTTTCTCCTCGACCGAAATTGCTCGATTCATAAGTCAACAACATAATCTACCACGTTACTATATTAAATAATACTCATTCGACCGAGTTCGGCATGCTCGTATCAGTATTCAAGTTGTCAAATAAATCTTAATTATTTTGACTTGCGTGTTACGTAGACTATAATTGTTGGTACAGTATAAAATATGGATATGAGAATCTTTATGATCGAAAGTAAATGAAACGGCACTATTCACTATAGAAAACGCATTTATAGGAAGTGTAGATTTGATAGTGACGACGATGTGAGTAAAATTGACTACAATATACATGATACACTGTAGCAGCACATTGCTCCCCCCTATGGGGTGACAAAAAGATATGGAATCATAGCTGTGCTGAGCCATGAAGCCATGAACTCGTGGCATTCTCCCTGCAACTTCTTCATTGACAAAACACCTACGAGCCTACGAGGCATTACCCCAAAGCTCCAAACCTCCACATCTGCCACTTTTACCCCCATTACGTGTCACCTCCTCCTCCCTTTGGCCTCCTCACTCACCTTCCATCCCTACCCTACCCCCACCCGTTTGAAAACCACCATTTCCATCCAATTTAACTCAAGAGTTTGTAAGACTAAAAAGAAAGAGCGAGAAACAAGAGAAACCTAACTTCAATAATCGAGTTCGGTGATATTTTTGGTATATTAGATGCTATCACACGTACAATCATACTCGATTCGAATGAATCCTTTTATCTTAAAAGGAGATCTTCTATAATTTCGCACGTGAAATGACATCCGAACATGAAAGGCGAGACCCTCGGAGAAGGTAAGAACTGGACCAAAAGGCAAGGCAGGGAGAGACCGGTGTCCCTGGTGGAACCGGCGGCAAGACCCTCAACGCTCAGGAGCACCTTGCTGAAGGAAAATCTTAAAACATGCACCCTAATTTACCATTTACCATGTGTAGTTTTTCGTACCTGGCTAACGATACGTGTGCATGGCCTTGAAGGACGCCACCGTGGAGGTGAGGCCAGGAAGGAGTAGCTGGGAAGTGAAGGGCACCGGGAGATGGGACATCGTGGAGGCGAGGCAAGGAAGGAGCAGCTTGGTCATGAAGGGTACCGGGAGATGGGCCACCGCAGAGGCGAGACAAAGGAGCAGCTGGGAAGTGAAGGGTACGGGGAGATGGGTCACCACGGAGGCTAGGTGAGGAAGGAGCAGCTTGGTCATGAAGGGTACCGGGAGATGGGCCACCACGGAGGCGAGGCGAGGAAGGAGCAGCTTGGTCATGAAGGGTACCAGGCGATGGGCCACCAGAGGCGAGGCGAGGCGAGGAAGAAGCAGCTCGGACATGAAGGCGAGGCGAGGAAGAAGCAGCTCGGACATGAAGGGTACCAGGAGATGGGTCTCCATGGAGGCGAGGCGGGGAAGGAGCAGATCGGACAGGAAGGGTACCAGGAGATGGGCAAAAAGGGCGGGCTCAGCACCAAAAACAAGTCGGAAGGAAAGCGTGCTGCCGCGGAAGGCATCGAAATTAACGAGTCCAAGTACAAAACGAAGAGCCGCTAATATGGATCATTAACCAGTGCTTCCAAGCTCAAGGCATCCGACTTGTAGTTTTTGTTATTAGGGTTGCTAAGTTTTATTAGGGTTACGAAGTTTGGTTTCACTAGGGTTGTAGGAGTGCATGGTGTCTACCGTCTTTGTCCTTCGTATGTGGGTATGTGGTTGTAGTAA
Source organism: Cydonia oblonga (assembly GCA_015708375.1). NCBI lineage: Eukaryota > Viridiplantae > Streptophyta > Magnoliopsida > Rosales > Rosaceae > Cydonia > Cydonia oblonga. The sequence continues at coordinate 8,128 of JADOBS010302248.1, forward strand.
GAGTGCTTGTCCAAGTATGTTTTCAGTGTCGGAAATCATACACCCGCCGCATCCTCTTTGTATCTAAACCTGGGCTCGTCCAGCTATACAGCTATCATCATCGGCGCCGCATGGGGGATTGGGAGAAGCAAGAGACAGTGCTACTAAGTTGTGTTTGGGATATTTACAGCAGCAACCTCCATTTGAGAAGGCAGTAACGAAAAACAGATGATAATTCTTAATCGTCGGCGTCAACGAAACTTTTCTACAAGTGAAGAAGACATACTTTGATATTGATTCTTCTACCTGACCAGCATAACACTGCATCAGGTGGTCGTGTAATTTTCGATCGCTCCCCCTTTTCTTCACATCTTTTGCCCAAGTGCTTCAAAATGTTAATGACTTGTCGCCAACGCTGTTACTAAAAGACCGAGCACAAGAAACGGCTGCGCACTCGCCTGGAATAAACGCAGAGCAAATTTGAATATCTCATTCTTCGATGGTACGAAATTGGATATTTAAGTAGGGGTTTGAAGGAATGAAAATCCTAGAGCATATCAATGGATAACATAAATTGCGGAATTCAACGGCTGAACATGCGCTCAAGAATCTAATAGAACTAACAGATGAATCTGAGCCATTTAAAAGGCAATGTAGGCTCTTGACAGAATACCTGATATTTAACATCGTACTTGACAGGGTCTTTGAGAAAGTACTTGAACTGCACAGCACAAATTGCATAAACAAAGTACTTGTGAGCTATGATGTCTATCAAAATCTGTCTTATAAAACCGGGAAAATAAACATTAAAGATTTAATATAAAATAAGCATAAGATTACGTTCACCATTCAGCAGAATCAACCGTCTTTGAAAAAGAAACTACCTGGAAAAAGACTTGGGGAGCTATCAAAGCAAGGAGAGCTAATGCATAATATGGTTTACCAGCCGCTAGCAGATAACCTGCAAACCAGTCAATAGACGGCACGATGAATCGTCTTCATTTGTACGATTGACTCTAATTTGTATTCAAACTATCACAGGACGATCGAAACTATCATAAACAACACAATCCAAAAGTCTGATAATCACAGCAATCAGCTTCAACGATCTGCTTAACGAAGATAACATACCAGCGACCGATAACTGAGTGATGTCAATGGCGCCAACACAAATCCATTTGGCAGTTTCAGAACCAAAAGCTACAGGGAGTGACTGCAAACAGCATTGCCACAAATAATGTTACGTTTGCTGCAACTAAGATTGTTACCAATATTGTAATGGAGAAGATAAAAGACCTGAAGTCCGAGTGCTCTATCTCCTTCAACACTTTTAAAGTCGTTTACAATAGCAATTCCCAACTGAAATGTGGGAAGAAAAAATATGCAGTCAGTTGGACTGGAGCATGTTATGTAAGCACATGTTAAGATGCCTCTTTCAGAAACATACCCCAGCTATGCTGTACAAGAGTGTGAGGACGATTATGTCGGGCGTAAGGGTCCCAAATAATGCCTGACCAGCCCACCTATCAATAAGAGATTGAACTGAAATCCATTACCCAGCACTATGGACATCAAAGCAGTTTCTAACATTCAAACAAATCATATGAATTTATTGGTCGCGGTTCTTGAATAGACTTTAAGACTGTTATAACAAGACTCCTAAGAAGTATCCAATTACGTGAGCGAGGAAAGATGATAAAGAATTAATTCAATGAATTTCTTATACAATTAATATCAATCTGAATTACAGAAGGATCCCTGAATCAAGAGTTCTTGACCCTTTATATGAAAGATCTAATTCTTGTAAGTTCACAAAAGAAAGATAAGGCAGGGAATACGCACCATGGCAAACTGATATAACTTGCACCCAGGGCAAAATTTCCAATCCATCCGTTTTGTTTCAGCTGCAAGCAATAACTCATGAAGCACAGTCAAGGCTTAAGCAAAGTTTCTTCTTGAACATCAAACTAAGCAAATCGTTTGATTTATTGATAGGTGGGGGAAAAAACTACCTTTAAAGGTGGAGCGGAATAAATGTACGATAGCAAGGATCCACCCACGGCAAGGTAAAATAATATTGGGAATTTATGTCCTGCCTGAAAAGGACAGCTATTCATGATTGACATCTGATCTAAATATTTGAAGGTGTAAGAAAGAGCCAGTCCATCATGCGAATACTTACCCACACATCTAATATGCCAGCGAAACTAAGGCCTCCTAAAAGCAGCACCCAGATTTGAGTAATAACCTGAAGAAAAAAAAAGAACCAGATTAAAAATGCAATCTTCACCAAAGAATTTTCATACAATAAAGCAAAATACAGCTAGTACCCTTACCTCATTCTCAGATATTGCCCCTGAGGGAATTGGACGATAAGGTTCATTAATTGCATCGATCTCTCGGTCATACCAGTCATTTAGGGTCTAAAGAAAAGGCCATGGAGTTATTGGACTATAAAGATCTTATCAATCAAAACCAAAAACCGAAATCAACTTTCCATCCCAAGTAAATCATACCTGGGTATAGCCAGTGAGTAAAGGGCCGGACATACACATGCACATTATTGATTTTGCAACATCCTCAAAAGTCCAATGAAAATTTCCTGCAACGTGAAATTTTTTTCTCAAAAGTAATTCATGGATAGAGGATAAGCATATAGGGGTGAATTTCGGTCGGATCCAATCGGAAACAAGCATTCCAAATGCCAATCCAAAAAACTTTCGGAATCATATTAGTTCCAATTTTGGAATTTAGGATTATCAGAAATTTCGGAGTAGGTTTTATCTTGGAATTTCCGGAACATGATTCAGATCTCCTACATTTTACAAGACTGAAAAAAATTTCATTGACCACTTTTGCAGACGAGCATACCAGAAGCAGCAGCTCCGCAAACTACTCCCCATACCAGTGGAGGCCAAGTTACAGGCTTTGTCAGCTGAAGACGAATCTTCCACTTGTTCTGCACAGTTTAACTCACAGATCAACTCCTGTCTCACATTTCTTGCCATTATGATGAAGACGAATCTTCCACTTGTGTAAAGCACATTAACTATAACCCGAAACTCAAAGCATCCACTTTACTAATTCGATATCATAATTGCAGTGAACAATATGCCATTGTGTAATATTAATCAAACTACTCCAAAAAACCCATATTCTACTTTCTTTTCTCTTTTCCGAAAGAAATTCTAAACATTCACCCGCTTCTTACACACAAAATGCATGTAAACGATTTTCCAACCGCAACCATAAAACGAAAAGAATTTATTTTCGAGCTGGGTTCAACAAAGTTAAGCTTCTAGCATCATCTGAGGAAACCCACATTATGCAAAAACACCAACGCACATAGACAGAAGGTACTCAAGCTTTGATCTTTACTCAAGGCTTGAACTTGTATACTAAACTAACAGTGACGACTTACAGTTTCTTGAGAAGCTCCTTTAATCCCAAGAAGCTGATTGACGCTCGAGCCGGCTTTAGCCGGTGCCTTATCCGGTACTGAAGATTCAACTGCTAAACCAAAATCTCACTATAATCCACTTTAATTCTATCAAATTTGACTACAAAAAAACGAAATGTAGAATCTTAATAGTTTAATATCATTAAAAACCTTCGTTGGTATCGGTCTCCGCAGCCCTAACCGTAAGCCTCCTTCCTGAAAATTTCAAAAATGTCAAAATTTTAGAAATCTCAACCAATAAATCTCACTTGTCAATAGATTGCTAAAGGAAAAATAAACTGAAATTAAATTAAATTAGGAGCAATTGAACTGAAAGATAGAAAAGCAATTCGAACGCTGTATATCGGGAATTTGAATTTCTCGGCAACCAAACAGAGCGTAATAGCGAGTGGACTTACTGGTAAACGAAACCGAAACCGGCGCGAAGGCGGACTGAGTCCGAACTCGGTTGGCGTTGAGGTTCGATAAGCTAATAGACGACACCGTGTTGAGTACTGACGCCATTGATGGAGCTGTAAGGAGCTTACCGGCGGAGCACGGAGAGAGAAGAAGTGGAAGAGCTACTGCAAGGACTAGCCGATAACTCTAGTACCTGTCATAAATGTTTGTGAGAAAAAGAGCGTAGTTCGGGTGTGATGTGGTGTACCGAGTTTAATCTGTGACTGCTTACGTGGCCGATTGGACGAAACTGATGTAATAAATCCTCGGACGAAGTACCATAATTGTTGATGCGCTGACTAGGATTCTCTCCTTTTTTTTTTCATCCCATTCTCTCACATTTTCTATTTTATTTTTTTTTTCTATAAAAAAATTAATATAAAATGTTGAAATGTCTTAACTGTGATGGTTGAAATAAGAGAGGAGGGAAAGAGAGGGAAAAAAAGAGAAAGAGAGAGTCCTACTCCGTTGTCTCAAGGTTGTGGAGCGAACAAGGCCGACTGGCGTGGGCCCGTTGTAGCAGCTCCAATAGAAGAGCCAACGACTCTGTGACATGGCGCTATGACATTTTTTGGATTCCAATAGTCTGATGATCTGCGGTGTTGAATTTAAATGGTAAACAAATTTTAAAACTCTTATCGTTAGTCCATGTGACAGCCCGTTTCAAAAAATTTAAATGATTTTACAATATAATATAATATTTTTTTATATTATATTGATATTTTGAAAGTTGTGGTGAGAAAAGGAAAGGAAAGGAAAAGAAAGGAAAGAAAGAAAGAAGAAAAAAAAATAGAAGAAGAGGACTCGGGGAAATAAGAAAACAGAAGAAAGGAAAAACTGGGATTGGGCAAAACTGCCCAATCGAAGAAGAAGAGGAGAGCAGCGAATGGGGAGAAGAGAGAGGGCGAAGCTGACCAACCAGAGAGCAGGAAAGGAGGAAAGGAGAGAGGGTGAGAAGCGGAGAAAGAATGACAGAAATGGGTTTCAACCCACGACCCGTTTCCAACCCGCGCACCCATCTCCATTGTTCGATGATTTTCACCCGTTTTTCCGATGAATTTCTTCAAGAAACCTCTTGAGAACTCCTCCACAACCTTTCCTCTATCCATTTCATCAAAAATTTAGAGAGATTTGGTGGTGAGTTGGTGAAAAACGAATAGGGGGTGCCGCGGCCTTCTTGTTCGAAATTCACCCAATCCCGAAGCAATTTCTTTCAATTGCCATCATCCATAGCATCCTTTTGAGGCCTAGAACAAAGCCCAAGCATTTATTGGAGCGGCGAAGTTGAATTGGAGACGAATTGAAGACACCCAAATTCAAGGGTTTCGTACGGTTTTTGGCAAAATTGGAGCACTTCCAGGCCAAATTGTCCTTGGCCACAGGTATAAAGTTTACTCTACTCATTGATATCTTCAATTCTGCAATTTTTGGGAATTTTTAAAAATAGTTGAATTTTCCGGCGAGTCGGGGTGGCCGACCGCCACCCACGGTGGCCCGTGCGGCGGCACGTGGCCAAGGGGCTGCCAATGTCATTCTTAGGCTGTGTTTAATGCTCTAGGTTCAGTTTTGATAATTGGTTGGACGTAATTTGAGTAATTGAACCTAAGTTCGTTATGTGGCGTGATTAGGC
>JADOBS010302249.1:0-13635 GCA_015708375.1 Cydonia oblonga
AAAAAAAAAAAAAGCCCAACCCAACCCAAGTGCTACATAAAACCTAAAACTCAAAAGAGGGCCAAATACCAGCCTGATTTTAGGCCATAAATCAAAATGGGGCCCACCTGTGCGAGTGATAAGTGGGCTGTGAAGCCTAGATGTCGTTGCCCACTTGCCCAACGAACAACGCGCGCCAAGGCTGATCCCAACGGGACCCCACCCACATGGGCGTGTCCCCCGCTTGTAAGGCCAAATTCAAACTGGTCGGGTAGCCTAATGGCTACTTTTCTTATCCAATGCCAGATTGAATTGGACCGTTGGTTAATCCAACGGTCCACGTTCAAAATTTGTTTTGTTTTGTTTTATATTTATATATTTATTGAATCAAACGGTTTAGATCAAATATAATCAAATCTAATGGTTAAAAAAAAGATCTAATGGCCCAAATTTAAATCCAACGCCTAAAATAGTGAAAAAAAAAATTATTTAACTCAAAATTCACCCAAAAAATCTATACAATCACCCCCAAATTTGTTGTGTGTGTGCTTCATCTTTATCATGTGTTTTGTAGTCATTCACATGTGTATGTGCTTCACATGTATTCTGTGTGTCTTGTGTGTTTAATGTATTTTGTGTTTATACATCTCTATCATGATTTTCATATTCTTTCATAGTGTTTCGCGAGTTTCATGTATCAATTTAGTGATTTTCAATATCTATCGGAATTTAAATATTTTTAGATTAAAATGTTCATAAATTAATTTACGATAGTCTACATAATTTTTTTTTTAAAGTTAATTTTTCATTCTTTAATAATCTGGGGCAAAAATTTTAGGCCAGAAGGGTTGGAGCAGAAAAGCTGTTTCTGGGCTAAAATCTAAATTTTCTGGGTTAAAAATTTTAGGTTTTAGGCCAAGGATTGGAGATTGTCTTAGCTTTGAGTTTTAGAACCTGAAAACGAGGTTATGCAAATCACTACGGTAGCCTCAACTATATTGATGAAAATATAGGTCCGCCTAAACAGTATCAAATTGTAAGTACAAAGATACTCAAACAAGACGAGTGTCATAACTGTAAAAGTGGTTTGGTTGCCTGTGTGCTGAAATCTAAATGTCACTTGAGAGTAACCAATCATGGAACACCTTACTTCACCGAGAAGGTTGTCTCTCGACGAAAGAATCAAAAAGTCTTTGTCAACTGAGACTTAGGATAAATAGGCAGCCACATACTCAAATAGAATCCTCATTTATCCAGTCGGTCGAAACTCCTAAGGAAACTAACTCTACAACTCAAACCTCGTTTATTCAATTGGTCACGTTCACTGGTTGCTTCTTGAAAACCCCGTCTATCCAGTCAGTCGTCATCAATCAGATACTAACCCAAACCTGCCAATCTATTCATAATTTGTGTTGATGGTTAGTATTCTATTTCACAAAAAAGGTGTGTAAGAATTTCATGTAGAGCATTGATTTGATATTCAAGTTGTAAAGTCTTATAGTATTGTAACTCCTTGGAATATTATCTTGATATACTTAGAATTCTCTTCAATATCCTCGCAAATCATTCTCCCACCAAAACTCTATCCCCACCTAACCTCACATTCTTTGACTTGAACTAGAATTCTAAACCTAGACTTGTTATGCGATTAGTTTAAACTTCATCAAAAAGCAATCCTAATCCTTTCATCAAAGATCTAAACCTGATCTTCAAGCAGTCCTATATCCTCTAGAACTCGACCACGCCACCATCACTACATTAGTAGGTCGAAACTCTTAAACCCATTTTTGGGCCGACTTTTACCAACTCGACCCAAACCAGGATTTTAGGCCCAAACATTGCCCCCTCGTTTCTAAAATCATCGGTCACGAATGCTTGTTGAAAGATTCTGAAGGAGTGACCACTGATCAATCTCTACTGCTCAATCTTCATTTATGACCTCGAAACAAACATCACACGTTCCCATTATGTCTGAAACATCTTTTTCCGTTGGATAACGTGAAACCCGCAATCTCCCAAGGTTCTCTCCACTTTGAATTTCAAAAATCAAAATTTAGAAGCATTCTTATCTTCCCAATTTAACCTATAAAACCACCACTCCATTCTCTGCAAATTTCATCATTCTACAAGATTTTGAAATTTTGCCTCTCTAAGGTTTTGCAGTCAACCCTCCTCTGTATATTCAACTTTCAATTTATTCGCATTAGCAATGGTATTCACATAGTCCGAGCACGATTTATGTGAATAACTCTCCTCCGAGTTGGAAAAAGTTAAGGACGTCATCGACCATCTTATTACCAAGTTTTTCAGGCATCCCGACGGGAAGGATGCCAAATCTCATGTTCTTGATCTTTGTTTAGAGAATCTATCTCTAATGCAGTTGTCTCGCTCATGAAATGAACGTTCTTGATCCATTTTTCAATGAAGGTGACTGGTCTAACTAGGATGTTGTGAAGCCCCAAATTGCTTGGCTTTCGGACCCAACTGTGTGTGCATCTTGTGTGACCAATTTGAAGACTTCTAGAAGAAATTGGGCATATATGATGCCATCAAAGTCTCCACCACCATGATTACAATAGAGCAAGAACTCATGGTATAGTTCCTAACTTCTGGTGCCAGCAACCAAAATGATGATTCTCCCACTCGCCCAATGATCCCTATTGTCCTCGACATCTCTGCATTGCTCAACACATCCCTAACTTGCCTTCGAATCGATGCATCTCTCTCATCCTATCAATACAATCTAGACCTAAAATTCATCTTCAACGAGTGAGCTTTGGATGCTGAAATGACCTTAAATCCACTCATTTAATGTAATAACTTTTGGAATACTTATCATGTTTTTATTTGTTTAATGGAAGGGCAAAATTTATTGGTAATCACTATTTATTGTATCATGTTTTTAACTAATAACAGAATTTGAAGAATATATTCAACCTAAGAGAGAAGTGATCTAAGCAAGTTAGATCAACAAGACCTTTCTCTTATTCATTCCTAAAGCATTCCTAGCCATAGGATATTTAATTGGGCATTGACAATCCGCTAAGGTTAGTCCGTGTTATGTTAGCTATTGACAATCCGCTAAGGTTAGTCCGTGTTATGTTAGCTCAAGCTGGAGCATGACTAGCCTCAAGTCATTAAGTGTTAGGCACTAAGAAAAACACATAGGTGCTCGAAAGGGTATTGACTACACTAAATAATGATTAACAGAGAGTTCTAACATACATGTCATGTAAGTACTCGTAAGTTGCAATAATGTAAAGTAGTCTTTTGACATGAGATATAATAGTTGTCTAGTGGTTAGATCATTGATCTTTGACTATGTTAAAGGCACCCATAGAGAATTTTCACGACATTGTTAGAGCTAAGCTACCTAGTCTTGTAGACATATGAATGTATAGCAAGGGATCTCTAACCTTCTATGGTGGAATGAGAATACTTTGAGATATGATTCAGGAGTCTTTGACCAAAGTGTATGAATGAGATTTAGGAAGGACATTCCAGATCACATATTACTATTTGGGAATGACATTGAATAGCTTTCTTCTAGAAAATTATGGTTGTCTAAAACCTTATACATGAAAGATTTAGGAGATGCATCTTATTTACTTGGTATAAAGCTTTATCATGATAGATCCAGAAAATTGATTAGGTTATCCTAAGATATGTACATAAATAAGGTGCTAAGTAGGTTTAAATTGGAGTAATCTAAGAAAGGCCTTCTTTCTATGAGACATGAAATTCACCTTTATCAGTCCATGGGACCTATGACTCCTGAAGAAATGCGACATATGAGTAGTATTGCTTATGCTTTTGTAACAAGAAGTTTCATGTATGCCATGATATGCATAAAGCCTGATATCGCTTATACTATGAACATTACTAGTCGATGTCAATCTTACTCGGAATCAGAACACTGAGCAGTAGTCAACACGATCCATAAATGCTTAAGAAGAACTAAGGGCATGTTCTTCGTTTATGGAAGAGTGCTAGAGTTGCGAGTGGAAGGTTATACGACACCAGATTTTGAATCTAACATCAGTGATAAAAGTTCCACCTCTGGATATGTGTTCACTCTGAATGGTGAGGCTATTAGCTGGAAGAACAAGAAGCAAGATGTGATTGCTGATTCCATAACAGAGGCATAATGTGTTGCTGCAGCTAAAGTTGGCAAAGCAGTGTTCTGGATGAAGAAGTTCATTACTGAATTTGGAGTGGTTCCAACTATTACATCACCAGTAACTTTGTATTGTGATAATAGTGGGGTGATACCCTAAGCTAAGGAACCCAGGGCTTATCAAAAGAACAATCATTTCGACAGAAGCTTCAATATCATTAGAAGACATGCTATCGAGGGGAAAGTCAACATCCTTAAGGTTGCCTCAGCAGATAACGTAGCAGATTCATTGATGAAGCCAATGTCTCAAGTCCAGGTTAACCAACATATGAAAAAGATGGGTATTAGATACATGGGAATGTGGTTTTGAGGGAAAGTGGGAGATTAATGAAAGCATGCCCTTAAAGCCAAGGACAGTGATAGAAATTTCTTCTAGTGGGGGCAACCCGAAAAACAACTAAGAAAACCTTACTATAGTATGATTTATACACAATATGATAATAGGGATGATTTTAAATGACGACGTATCACAGTTCCAATGTTACAAAAATTTCCATGTAGTAGCGGAAAGTGGCAAAGTGATGAGAAAAATATTAATACATGAAAGGCAGGAGAGGGGTTTTTTCGGTTGAATGACGGAACAAGAGCACTTTTGCTCATATAGTATTTGATATGGAGTATAAGTAGTATGAATGTATGTTGAATATTAAATACATATATTTTCTTCAAAGATAACCCATGTATATTATATAACTGTAGTTTGAAACTAAACAAATGAATTACTTAAGTGGGGGCATCCTCCCCAGTGAACCTTCATTGGCTCTGTTAATCCACTACTTTGACGTGACAGCTTTTGAAACACTTATCATGTTAAACTCTTATTTGTTTAATGGAAGGGCAAAACTTATTGTTAATCACTATTTATTGTATCAGGTATTTAAGCAATAGCAGAATCCGAGGAATATGTTCAACCTAATAAAAAGTGATCTAAGTAAGTTAGATCAATGAGACATTTCCTTTATTTTCATTCCTAAGACGTTCCTATCCATAAGATTGTGGATTGGACATTGACGATCCGCTAAGGTTAGTATGTGTTATGTTAACTCAAGCGGGAATATGACTAGTCTCAAGTCATTAAGTGTTATACATTAAGGGAAGCACATAGGTGCTGCAAAGGGTATTGAGTGCATTGAACAACGATTAACAGAGAATTCTAACATACATGTCATGTAAGAATTCGTACGTTGCAATAGTGAAAAATGGTCATTTGACCTAAGACATCATAGTTGTCTAGTGGTTAGGTTCTTGACCTTTGACTATATTCAAGGCATTCTATTGAGAATGTCCATGACATTGTTGGGGTTAAGACATCTAGTCATGTAGACATATGCATGTACAACAAGGGATCTCTAACCTTCCATGGTGGAAGGAGAATACCTAAATATGACCAATGCATATGAATGAGATTTGGGAAGTACATTCCAAATCACATTCAATAGAATCATATTGGATAGTAAACATGAAACAAGTTTATGACCAATTATCAGTTAAACAATGTGGTCAAGAATATTGAATTAGAGAATGACCATTATTGCATTGTAGTTGTAACTAGTAGGTTTTCTAACTACTTTTACTTAACTTAGGCAGCGATGATATAGTGCTAGATGTCACTCATGGTTTATGGAAGCCTTGAAGATTATCAAAAAATAATCTTCAACAAAGGGAGATTAGTCTCAACTCATAATTGATTGCTAAGAGTTATAATCACTTACTGCCTCACTAATTGGAACCTAATCGATCGTAGACCGAGTAAAAATGAATGGGAAGAAATATCAGAGATGGATAAGCAATTAAACAGTTTAATTGAGAAAAAAGATTGGTCGAAGGACGCGATTGCCAAACAGGCCAAGAATTTCCTTAACTACAATGCTTTGATTGCTGAATTCGCCGCTATAAACAATGAGCCCATAAAAAAAGTAAAGATGAAGACTTTCTATTCTACCGGTACAACAAATTCATTTTTTGCTCAATGTCCAACAAGTGCCTTATTGAAAACATGCATGTGGCCGAAGCGCTGCCAAGAAGCCAAAACCTAACCTTCAACTCATGAATTCTGGCCCATCTCTATTGTGAAGAGATGGATCCATAGCAACATGGACTCTTTTGGATTTTCCAGTTGTGGCTCCAAGCCTACTCTACTCTACTTCGACTAGGCTGTCCTCGTTTTCAAGATGACGAAGCCATGAGAATTTAACTGGCAGCGCTTTCCCCTTCTAGACATTCAACGGATGCAATATTTCATCACTTCTTTGGCCTCGACAGTCTTTCTCATGATGGAATAACAGTTTGTTGCAACTACCTTGATCTCTCATGCACGCAATAGGATATAAAGGAAGACGTTGAACTTTAAACCATTTGGGGCTCATTTGTCCTCATACTTGACATTCTCTTTGGCTGTGTACTCAGACGATTGAGCTATGAGGTCTACATGATGAATTTCCTTGCACACCAACTTGCATTTCACCAAGCCTACTAGTTCCATTCATTACATCCCACAAGCGTTTTGGCTGAACGCGATAAAGCCCCAAAACATTGCCGAATTCGGCGCTGCTAGTGAAAAATTCGTCAAAAGATGTTTCGGGTTCAAACTTCGACCCTGATCTCCCAATGCAGATACCTTATATAATTTTACATAACGATGGGAAAACATATCAGCAAATTGTTTGGCGTTGATGTTGAAGAAATGTCGATCAAAGTTCTAAAAGGTTGGCTGATCAGAGACATGTTTGCACCGAACCAAAAAGGTATGTCAAATTATAAATATACATCATTTGGTGTTGGTATTGATCAAATCCTTCAACTCATGGCAGGTAGTCGCCGAAAGAAGAATATCTAGGTGAAGACTTTGGCATCTAATAAAAAAACACCCCTACGAAGGGTAAGAGATCCAACACTCTCCCAGCAACCAGTAATCCTTTTCCTGGAGCCTCACCATCTACGGTTGCAAAACAAAAATAACCGAGAAAATCACCTAGGCTCGAATGTTAGCACCAATCTCTAAGCCTGCATTTGAGTAAAAGAAGCTTTGTGACAAATCGCCAGGGCGCAAAAAAACCTTGGTACTAAAGCAAACCAAGCAAACGAAAAAAGGTTAAAGATGTAAGGAACAAGGGTAGAAACGTGGTTACTAACACCTCAACAACACAAGAAAATCGACCGACCTTGCCTACCAAAGAAATCCAAGGTAAATCAATTGCTAGTTTGGCTAAGAAAATGATACGTACTTATGCCATTTTCTTTCTATCTCATCTCATGTCTACTGATTTAGGTTCTAACAAACTGTCCCCTTTATGCTGAAGGTGTTGAATCCTCAAACCATACCGACTCTCCTGGCCACAAAGTCTTGGCTGCAGACCAAGATATAGAGTGGTAAAAAACTTGCTACTAAAACCTAGTTATCAGAGAAACCCCTGCCGAGCAAGCCATTCCTAAATGGAATATTATCGAGATGGATGATGCAGCCTAAAGAGACCCAGTAACTAAAGAGCGCGCTAAAGCACGGCGTACCTTTGAAACACCAACCAAATTCTTATATTTTTCAATTGAAGATGAGTGAGGCTGAATCCACGGGGCCACCACCAAAGAAGGGTTCAATGTCAAAACATGTTCAAAAGAAGATGCCCCCATGCATCAAAGCAAAGGAAAGGGCGAAGTCGATGATGCTCAACTTTCGACGAATGATCAACATGCCCCTCACCCTGACTATAGTCTAAGAATTGAAGAAACTAGGCGTTATCTAATTGACACTGACATGGGCATCCCAACAACCTCGCCAGACCATCCCACGACCACTGTCGCATCCTCGTAAATCTCTCACGGCTTTCTCTTCCACTTTATCTTATGGGTTCGATAGATCTGGGTTTGATTGATATTTGGGTTTGACGTAGATTCTAGGCCTGAGATAGATTTTTGTTTTTGATCGATTTCTGGGTCTGGGATAGGTACCTTTTTTTTTCCCTGAAAAATTGTTTTTCAATCGATCAATTCATTAGGGGATTGCCATTGGCTTGTTTATTAGACCATTTAGGCTCAACGCTATGGATATCGATTAGACAAGTACTGAATAAGTATGAAAATTCTAGAAAATCTCCATTTCCATTTCCTTTTGGGGCTGACTGAACCGCAACGTTTGGTAATTAACTAGAAATTTAAGTCGTTTTCCATTTGGGTATTTTTGCTATCTTGAATTTTTAGTACTGTGGGGTATTTGGGTTCTCTTGATTCATTTTTGGGTTATAAAATGTAAATTTGAGGTTTTCAAATTGATTTTTTTTGTCGTGCATATGCAAATGGGCTCGAAGAATTTGATTTTTTGGGAGTTGTTGATCATTTAGTTTTGATTTTTCTTGAATTTGTTTGCTAGTAGTTGGATTCTGGAGAAAATTTTGGCATTGGCGTTTGACACGGGAATTCGGTCATTATCCTGATTCTTATTCCAAAAATGTATCAAACGCTTCATTAAGTTAGTCCAACTTAGTCAACTCTAAACCAGCCCAACTTAGTCAATCAAGCTAGTTTAGTCCGAGATAATCCGATGTAACAAACGCACCATTAAGTTTCAATCTTTCTCTCTTTCCATACCTTACATGTTCCTTGACCGAACCACAACCTAAACCAAAACTTTAAAATACTCCTAGGGGCAAAGGTGGCTTGATCGTCATCCATCAAATCAGCCAAACAATGTTTGTCTACCTTTCCTGGCCACCTTAATGGCATTCGAATGTAGACAACCTCCATTGGCCAATGGAATTAAGGAACCATCTTAAATATTGGGCTTGCCATTAAGCTCATTAGTTTCAACAAATTCTTCTAAAGATATGGCCTAAATTTCTTCTCTGCAGGTTGTAACTCTTTGCCTTCAAAAGTATCAACGCTGTACTAAAAATCTCACCTCATATTTTTAAAACTTACAAGATATTCCTCATTGGACAACAGAAATTGACGCCCTACTGGCTATAGCTTCTGGATCGAGCACTTTGGCAAAACTGCCAAAGCTCATCGATTCGACGACAATCAGAACTATGGCTAGTAACCATCTTGATACCAACGACGAATGTTTAAACATGGCAACCGAAAAATGGATAGAATAGTGAGAGTATCATCCACTTCTCAACCCAGCTGGAGAGAACTCATCGTTTCTTTGAATTTTTGAGAAAACCATTCAAGCTGAAAAGGAATTCGAAGAAGTCTCCAATCGTCAAGCTAGTATTACGCCGATCCTGGATCAAAGTAAGGGCAAAAAGGACACCGTAGCCAAAATTAACTGAGAACTTGCTGATTTGAAGTGCGCATATCACTATTGGAGCGGAGTAAAACCGAATTGGATTTCTAGATCAAGGAAGACTACGAGACTCATTGGCCATATCTAGTTGAATATGTTGCCGAACTGAAGAAAATTCAAGCTTTCAAAGACAATGAGGGCGTCCAGTGTGCTAAGATCACAACATGAGAGATAAAATGGTTGGAGCTAAAAGAAGAATTGTATACCTTTCCGTCTTTTCCATGATCATAATATTGCTGAAATGCGGCTAGGCTGATCTTGCAATATTTCCTTATTGAACAATTTTAATTTGATTTGTCCATGAAGTTGAAACATTTTATCTTAATTGCTCTCAATCATCTCCCAAGTGTCTAGAAAATATTTTTTTTTAGTTTTTTTCCATTGATATACAACCTATGTATTTATCCAGCTAGATCTTTAAGCTGATATGCCCTCTTGCTGAGAATCTTGTCCACAGCAATAGGTCCCTCCCAATTTGGTGACCACTTGCAGTATTTTGAATCTTTAGTCTCAATAGGTAAAACTGTTTGCCAACCAAATCTTCTTCACTAAATTATTTTTGCTTCACCATGTTGTTATAGGCTTTTTTGTCAAATTTCTTCTAAGCCATAAGGAAGTTTCCAGCATCGAATCTAATTTGTTCTAGGTATTTTAACTCCTACATCATTGCTTATGTGTATTGTCACCTATCAAATGACGTTGCTCGAAGACTAATAAGGAATTAAGACTTATTTCAATGGGAAGGAAAGCATCATGTCCATAAGTTAAGGTATAAGGAGAAATACCAATCCCATAATGCTATGATGTTCGGCAAGCCCAAATGCTTCATTAAGAGTTAGATGCCACATGCCATGCTTATCTTTCACCATCTTTTACTTGACCATTACCCTGAGGGTAATATGGTGTGGACTGCTCCAGCCGAATCTTAAGACTAGAGTGTAACTGTCGAATCCTTCAGTCATAAAAATTGTCTCATTATACATAATAACCGTTTCAAAACACCAAACCAGGGCATGATATGTTCCTTAAGAAAGTGACAGACTTCCTGAGTATTTAACACAACATAAGAATTTGCTTCGATCTACTTTTTGAAGTAATTAGCAGCTACTATGATCCATGCATGTTTCACCTAACCAGAAGTTGGTAGTATCTTCCTGATGACATCCATAGTCTATCCTCTGAATGACTATGGTTTTACCACCGAATGAAGCTCTTCAGCCGGAACTCGTTGAATTGGGTCATGGAGTTGACATTGCATCTACCTTCGTGCATATTCAATACAATCTTTTAAGATGATCAGCCAAAAATAATCATCTTCGAATGAACCACCACATTTTTTCAACCTGATTGATGGCATTACAAATACCCTCCTGTACTTTTCTCATAATTTGAAAAAGGCTTCAGTCTAGCCGACACAAAGTAACAAAAGGTCGTCTTAACCCCTTCGGTAAGGTTCATTTCGATACACAACTTGTAACATGATGCTTGATTTTTCAATCATGTTTGCCCCCTTGGGTTGTCAAGATATCGTATAATTGGCCCTTGCCAATCTGGCTGTATTACTTCGAAAGCACAAATGTCTTTAGGTACGGTAAATGAAAATTTTGATTATGCCAAGTTTATGGAGCAACATATTACATGGATTTAACAATAAAATGGCGGATGTAAACTTGTATGCACTAAAAAACAAAACTTAAACGATGAAATTCAAAGCCTAGTAGTTGTGGTGAACCAATGACTCAACTCAAAACACGAAGAAAGTTGAGATTTGTTTATACCTTTGAAGTTCTTCGTTACTTAGCAAAGGATAATCACCCAAGGTGAGGGCCTTCATTTCTTTCTTAGATTTAACTCTATAGCCTTCATCTTCATCATTTTGCTTCCTTGGATTTTTGGATTTGGATGCTTGAATGGATCATCCAAAGGTCACCAAAGTTGGAGACTTCTAACTTTCGACACCAAGGATGAAGGAAGAACATGATTGACATGGAAGGAAGGAAATGCTAGCATTCTTCCTCCTATGTGGCTAGACTCCTTAAAGAATGAGAGAGCTCGTGTTTCTCTCTATTAGCGTATTGAAAACCTTAATCAGGGATAAGGCATAATGCCTCTTTTGTACTCACCAATTGTGAGTAAATTGGACCAAAAAGTCCTTTCTCTGTGGTCGACCTAACCTTGTTACTGGGGTTTGTGCCCTTTTGTGTTTAAGTTGTCATACAACTTAAAGCTCATGGGCTTGACCATTGAATGCCTATTTGGGCCTTGAGGCCGAACACTAATCTAAGGTCTAAAACGAACTTATTGGCCATAAACAATTAAACAATTTAATTGTCTTTACTCAACTTTGTTATATCCTTCAATCATTACCTTACACAATATGTGATCCATTAGGTTCCTTTTAGCAAGGCAATGGGCGATTAGAACTCTTACTAATTGACTATGAGTTGAAACTTACTTTCAATTCTCCTTTAGTGATTATTCATCTTCAGGTTCCACAAACCATGAGTGACATATAACAGTATGTCATGGCTACCCAAGCTCCGCATAAGAGGTTGGAGAACCTATTTAGGTTGGGATTACAATGCAATATGGTCATTCTCTATATCAATACTCCTAATCACAGTATTTGGTTGATAGTTTATTCATTTACTATCCAATGTGATTATCTTGTCTACATAATTACGTTGAATGTGATTTGGAGTGACTTCTTAAATCTCATTCATAATCTAGCCAGAGATTCTTAATCATATCAGAGTATTCTCCCTAAACGGTTTGATGGTTAGAGATCTCTTGTTGTACATTCACATTCCTATGTGATTAAGTAGCTTAAGCTTAACTATGCCCTAGACACCCTGGAATGCCTTTAACATAGTCAAAGACTCAAGGCCTACCCACAAGACAACTATGATGTCTCATGGCGGGTGTTTAGGATATGTGCATGAAAGAGAAAGGTCTCATGAATCTAACTTATTTAGATTACATTCTCTTAGCTACATATTCCATAGACATTGTTTAACCCTAAACATTTAATGAGACAACTTTAAACAATAATTTTTGCCCTTACATTAAAATAGATTAGTTTGACATATGAAATGTTCACAGAGTATCGTCTTATGATAGGCTTCAGGGCACATTTCCAACACCACATTCCATTGATTGTGGTAAAACATAACTCTAATCTTGATCAGCATGTGATGTTTGCATGCTTGCTCATTAACCAGATCTAAAAGTAATCTTTTTTCGACCATGATTACTTAGCTAATTTCCCCTCCCTGTAAGTTACGCACCAGAGGCTATCTAGGCATGTTCGTTGGTGCCATTGTTCTTTGCAAGAGATATATGTTTAAAGTTGATGCAGAAGGTCTCAGCTAAATAAGTTGCAACCATGTTGTTAGAACCAAATTCATGCATCGCCGTAAAAGGTGGAGATTCACAATTCTGAGTGACCTGTAAAAGAACAAACAACTGTGAGTAAGCCAATACCAGTGTGGGACCATGATTTTGCAAGGCTGGAGTAAGGGAGATAGAAATATCAATACTTCAGAAGTCCGATCATGGACTCAAACAGCCTCTATCTACCAAACTATCTAAACGGAGTAGTGATGCCACCATCATCCTATTTTGGAATCAGTGGGGGAGGTCTAATGACTTCATTGAGGTTGATCATGCTTGTTTTGCAAGATATGGAAACCTAATATAGCAAGGAATCATCGTGTTTTCTATAATCTTGGAGTCTTTACAATCTAAGGATTGGTGTGCACCACAAGTAATCAAACTCCTAAAAGGATGCAATATCTACTTCTTATATATCTTCTGAGATTCTCTCGGTTCAATAAGGATTCTACTATCCTAAAAAGTCCTCTCCTCAACCGGTATAAATAGACTTTTTTAGGGTTTATCTTTGGTAATGCAATTTTTGCATACTTATTATCTTACCCACTGCTTGAGTCTTTATATTGCTAACTAACTTGATCATCGAGAGCCTTTGATCAGCACCCCCGATCATTGGTTCACACAAGATTGTGTGTTCTTTTACAGGTAAACGAGTTTGACCATCACCACCTCTTATGGTGGTGGGCATATGTGGCTCCAAAACTTGGTGCCTTTATTGAGACTGAACTTATACTACTTATGACCAGATCACTTTACCACTATTATTGCATATTTTCTTCCAATTATACACTTTGCCTTTTTTTTT